>JAIUZE010067864.1:0-42682 GCA_022085475.1 Heliosperma pusillum | reverse complement strand
CCTCCCTGTGAATTCGACACCCGACTTACCACTAGATTCATTAGCTAGTATTGTTGGCTTATAAATATTGTTTGATAGCAGTCCCGATGACAAACTGCGCATCAAAATGGCGCCATTGCCGGGGAGGCAATAGTTTCAAATTGATTTTTAGGGTCTTTAGGTTCAGTTTTACCTCTAAACCGATCGGCAGAACCACTCCGCCGATCGGTGCCCTTGCTTTCTGACTGTTTTCTCTAAGTTTTTATGCACAGGAGACGTTCTGGGATCCTACTTACATTCGATCCTGAACCAGAAAGGACCCTGCGCAAGAATCAAAGACTTGCAGAGAGGATTAGTGAGCAATTGTCAACATCTTCACCATCACCTACAATATCACCTACATCAACCCCACCAACATCACCAAGAACCACAATGCCTAAACTTAGTGATGAAGGGATGCCTACTGCTGCACAGGTGCCCACAGGGACGCTCAGCCCTAACCTCACAGCAACCAACTTTAAAATTGACCCATCCTTCTACAACCTCATCCACAAAGAACAATTTGGGGGTGCACCATCCGAAGACCCAGCTCGCCACATAAACAGATTTTGTGACCTTTGCCAATTGATCACCCACGAAGGGGTGACACAAGATCAACTCCGGAGGATGATGTTCGCTCATTCAATGAGGGACAAAGCATCATCTTGGCTGGAAACCTTGCCGGTCGCAACTAGCAATACATGGGCCACCCTAGTCCTTGCTTTCTACAGGAAGTTTTTCCCGCCGGAGAGGACGGCCAACCTAAGGATGCAAATCACCGGTTTTAGACAACACCTCAATGAGAATCTCTACGATGCTTGGGAGAGGTTCAAAACCCTGGAGAAGCAATGCCCACATCATGGGTTTGGAGAAGGGTTCATGGCCATGACATTTTACAACGCTCTAATGCCGGACTCAAGGAGGGTATTGGATTCCGCGGCAAATGGGATGTTCTCTAACGTGGAAGTAGCTGAGGCTCGTGAGTTGATAGAGACTATGGCTAGCCATAGTATCCAATATGGCCAATCTTCCACTACTTTGGCTGCTATAGGCACTGAAGGTCATTTTCAACAGAGTATGACAGCCCAAATCGAGGATCTTAAAGCCCAGTAGGCCAGTTTGAAGGTCAACACAGCCCCGACGATTGCTCCACCGATCGGCCCTATACCCTCACCGATCGGTGCCCTCCAACAACAATACACTCTGGACAATTTTGGTTACCCAGGGGTAGTAGAACATGTTGCTGCTTATCAGAACTATCAGCAGCAGAACTTCAACCAGCAGTACAACAGGCCAAACCCTCAGTACCAGCATCCACCGATCGGCCAACCATCTCAACCGATCAGTCAAGTTCCATACCAGCAACAAAACAGACCTCAACCCTTCAAGCCTCCTACATTCACAGATATGAACGATTTGAGGATGATGCTGATGGGAATGCAGAAAAGCCAGGAGCACCTCATTGCTCAAGTGGCTAAAATGGACCAAGAAAAGGCAGGGGCTATTAAGAACTTGGAGATTCAGATTGCTCAACTAGCAGCCTCACAAGCTCAGAGGCAGCAAGGCCAACTACCTTCTCAGCCTAGCAAGTCTCCTGACCAAGTCCATCATGTGAATGTTATAACATTGAGGAGTGGGACCACCTATGAGGCTGAGGACAGAGCAGAAAGTTCTGGGAAGAATGCTGAGAGGTCTGAGAAGCAGAAAAACGAAGAAAATTGCCAGAATATCACTCCCACCGATCGTCCCATCCCCTATACCGATCGGTCTGAACCTTTCAAAGCTGCTGAGAATGATGTTGAAGCTGGTTTGGGCAAGGGGAAGCAGTCACAAGAAGCTGGGATGAAGATTCAACTTCCTTTCCCTAGTCGTCTCAAGAAGAAATCCCCCTATGAGGAACAATTCGGTAAGTTGAAAGAGGTACTTACTAAACTTGACATCACTATTCCTTTTCTAGATTTAGTTTTGCAAGTACCCTCATATACTAAGTTTCTCAAAGATCTGTTGAACCGTAAGAAGACACTCCCCAAGGTTGGGACTGTCGCTTTCACAGAAAGGTGTAGTGCACCTCGACAAAGCGACTCTCCACCTAAACTTGCTGACCCAGGTAGCTTTAGTATCCCATGTGTCATAGGCATCATTAACGTCGAAAATGCTCTTTGTGACCTAGGTGCTAGTGTAAGCGTCCTACCCTTGTCCTTAGCTAAGAAGATGGGCTTGACCCAACTCAAGAGCTCGAACATGACCATTCAAATGGCGGATAGGACCATTTCTCGACCATTAGGGGTACTAGAGGATGTCCCAGTACAGATTGGAGGGTTCTTTATACCAGTAGACTTTGTGGTGTTAGACATTCCCGAGGATGCTAACATCCCCATCATTTTAGGGAGACCTTCTTACATACGACTGGCGCAATAATCGATGTTGGTAAACGAACTTTAACCTTTAAGGTGGGGGGTGAACTCCTTGTGTTTAAACCTTCAGCTACACAACGTTCCCCCTTGGTTGTTCAGTCTGATTCGTTGATTAAGGAACAGTACCAGCCAGTTCAGACCCCCACAGACCTGACACAGACCACCACAGGCCAGAACAAGGGCCAAAATGGCCAGAGCACACTCACACCGATCGGTGAGGTACCCCCCAGCGATCGTCATCACGGGTCCCACCGATCGGTGGTAGGCCTGAAAACCCCTGTGAGCTGTGTTGTGGAGTCTAGCTGGGTTATTACTGATTTTATGGCTCCGTCTCACTATTCTGGAGACCCTGTGGAGTCTGTTTGCTCTGTCCCATCTTTCGCAGGTCGCAATTTGAGTAGCTATTCGAAAGGATTCGAGGGAGAGAGCTTGAGAGAAGAGCCGATGTGTGAGATGCCGCGAAATTTCTGGAGAAATCAACCTTCTTATAGTACACCATGGCAACTCGTAGTCCTCCAAGATGATTTTGGAGACACTTCTGATGGAGGGTCATACAGCGACCCGATTATTTGACATATACTTAGACTTTGAGACATTTTTTTGTTTTTAGTTGGACTATTTTCATTTTGAACAATTTTGTTTTTTGGTTTGTTTTAGTTTTGGACAATTTGCAATTTGTAACTTTGAACATTGTGTGAGATGAGAGCGAGAGAGACATTTTTCCTCCTGTTTTGTAATGCTACAGGTAATAACGGAGCCGTCTAGCTGATGATAGCTCGGGATGGTGAGGACCTGTTCACCATTCACCGCCTTGCTTTGAACCGGTTTGGGGGAACTCTCACTCATTCTGTAAGTCTACCTTCTCCACTTTCACTCTCACCTGCATTCCCCATTCTCCTTTAACCACCTTTGCACCGATTTTCGTCAATTGAGGACAATGACGAGTTTGGTTTGGGGGAGGGTTTTGGTTGTGTGCTTCATATGTGCTTCATTCATATGTTCTATAAGCAGTTGCATGTTCATACGTGAAAATAAAAATTTTAAGAACTGCTTGTGTGTGTGTGTAATGGTTCGAGATGTGCAAAACGACGATGAAGATATATACACTTAGCTTAATTCATCTCAACTGTGGCCTAACTTATATGATACGACATATTGAGATTAGATTGGATTAACGAGTCTAACATGTCTAAATCGTCGTGTTTGATGTGAATCTACTTTGTATCGAAATGCTTCTCAATGACGTACTGTAATTCTTAACCTGTATGCTCGTGCTTGATTCATAAGTGTGAATATTGACTCGTTGTAATTTCCGAAGGTATGCACCCTAGGTCCGCGGACCGGGCATTCACTCAAATTTGAACTCCACTAAGCCAAATTGCCTTGATTCGTCCCTTTAGATGTAGGATCCACTCTTTATTGACCACGTTTCACAAGACTATATTGACTACCTTGGTTACAACCTTACAAATTATGAACTACATCGTAAAAACATCCTACCCAGACTGTAATGGTTGCGTATAGGAGAGTTATGTCACGAAAACGTGTCAAATGAAGAAAAGGGCCCGATTTTTGAAGTTTTTGAGCTGACACCGATCGGTGAAGGTAGTACACCGATCGGCATCTTCCTGTTTTTGGCCTGTTTCAGTGTTATATGAATGTCTGGAGAATAATTCAGCTTCATAGCAAGTTATACAGCAAGAATAGTGATCGAAAGTTGAGTTTCCAAACAATAAAGTGAAGTACTGAGATCTATTGTGAAGGTAGCAGTTCCAAAATGGTGCTATCAATACATGAATGTGAATTCCTATTGTGTGAAATGCAATTACCGAAGTTATGATAATGTCAAGAGATTCGAATTTTTGCCTATGATCGGTATTGGTTAATGTTATGGACGTTTGGGTCTTTTCATTAGTGGTAGCGCAACCACCAGTTTTTTTAGCCCCACACTCCAATACGCGTTAGCACGCACCCATCTTTCACCTATTGAACATAGCCCCATTACAACCTTGTGCCCAGCATACCTTGAGAACTTTTAGTACTACGAGTATTATTTACGAACTTGGATCATGTTATTGAGTGTGCTTGTTGAGTCTCTACTTTTGAGCTCGTTTGCAAGGTCTTGCATTATTCATGAAGAACATTGAAATTTAGGCATGTATAAGACTTGTTTTGAAGGTCGACTCTTGTGCACTTGTTCTTATCTATTTGTGAAAGCCATAGTTTGGATGAACAGAAAGCAGGAGTGTCCAGAGTCGTTATCTCTTACCGTGGTCATTAAGGGTGCTTTGGTTTATGTTTACTTGAGGACAAGTAAAGGTTTGGTTTGGGGGAGTTTGATGTGCATATTTTATATGCACATTTACACACTTATTCGCCACCATTTCAGTCTTACTTATAGCTCATTTGAGCCGATTTCATGTCATATCCCTCGCCTATGCTACTTTGGTATGTTTTGTTCCTCAATTGCAGGTTTAGGACTTCTCGGGGTGCTTTTGGATGCATTTTGGATAGTTTGAGGGGAAATAGATTGAGTTCTAGATATGTGATTGAGGCGATTCAAGTTTGATAAGATAGATCTCTTTCTTAGCTTCGAAATGAGACCAAGAACGCCAAAATCCGCCAAGTAACGAAGAAATGGCGGACGTTTTAAGTTCAGTGCGCGGTGCAGGAATTTAACAGTGCCACCGATCGGCAATGCCTCCCACCGATCGTCCAAGGGCCAAATGGCCTACCACCGATCGGCAATGCCTCCCACCGATCGTCGAAGGGCCAAATGGCCTACCACCGATCGTCAGAGACATCCTGGGGGCCCTTTCCACTTCTTCCTAAGCCTTGTGGACACTTCATACAAGCCCACCTATCGGTGGGAGCCCACATCTACCTTGAACTATCAAATGAAGACCTATAGAGGACAACTTAAGCCCACACCTATCGTCAAAACCCATTCACTGATCGGTGGGCTAGGACACCGATCTTACACACTTTTTGAAGCCTACTCCGATCGGTGGGCCAGGACACCGATCGGCCATGACAACCCACTTTCGTTTTCTACCTCTCTAATCTACTGGGCAAGCTATTGAGCAACGGGACTGAAGCTTTCTGAAGCCCAAGTCACTCAGAAGAAACATCGAAGCCCCAAAAGAGAAAACCTAGCTCTATATGAAGGGGAAGTAATGAGAGTGAGGGGTATCTCTCCCTAGACGTAAGATCCCTTGTCACGGATCGAGTTTCCGCTCTAAAACACCATTTTAGATTATTGTTTTACATTTTAGTCGATTAGTTTTAAGCTTTCGTTCGTTTACAACATTATACCGATCGGCATAGCTTTTTACCGATCGACATCCTCCTTGTTTTTGCCCTAATTCAGGTTCTGATTCAGTTTTATTTCGTTTTCTGTCATTTTCGTTCATGTTTGTACGTTTCTCGACCATGAATCTTGCCTTACCATCCTGTGTCTTCTTGTTTTGCTTAATATCTATCACCATGAGTAGCTAATCTGCATGCTAGGGCTAGGGTGAACTATTGTGGATCCGGGATTTGGGGGGTCCAATTAAACCGTTTATGCATCTGAACCTATGTTTGATTTAATTGTCGTTTGACTGACCTAGGACGCTAGGTTATCATTTGTTTAGTGTATTTCCCCTGAGACTGACCAAGTGATTGGGAAGATAGACCTGACACCAATCGGCATACCCTTATACCGATCGGTAGACATATAGGATAGTGATTTCTGTGAGACCGAACCAGTTATCAGAGTCGCTAGGGGTGGTTAGGAGGCCAAACAAGCAACTTTCTCACCCTTTAGACTGTTTAGACCTTGGCTCGACCTATCCCTTTGACACCATAGTGAACCCGTTCTGCCCTAGTCTTCGTTTCATCTGATTTTCATAAATTTACTTTGTTTTATATTTGTTTTCATTTATTCACTGCTTTCAATTTCGTACCTTCTAAACTCAACCCCTCAAAACTGTAAACACCATAGAATTGAACACTAGACACCCTACATCCGTTTAAACAATAGTCCTCCCTGTGAATTCGACACCCGACTTACCACTAGCTTCATTAGCTAGTATTGTTGGCTTATAAATATTGTTTGATAGCAGTCCCGACGACAAACTGCGCATCATGTTCCTTAGATAGAAAAAGTACCTCTGGATTTGCTACGTTTGTTGGACCTTGCATAATTACTTGGGGCTCAAAGAAGCAAAATTCGGTTGCATTATCTACTGCAGAAGCCGAATATATCGCTGCAGGACTGGTATGTTCTCAACTACTATGGTTAAAGCAACAACTATGTGATTATGGTGTTAATGTTGGTTGTATGCCTGTTTTCTGTGATAATACCAGTGCTATTATTATATCTAAGAACTCAGCTCAGCATTCTCGTACTAAGCATATAGACATTAGACATCATTTTTTGCGTGACCATGTAGAAAAGGGCAACATTAAACTCAAATTTTGTAGTACTGACAATCAATGGGCTGACATTTTGACAAAGGCGTTTGCGAGAAGACGTTTTGAGATTCTGCGGTTGGAAATTGGTTTAATCGGTAGCAATTAAATTCATCTTATTTATTTTGTGAACCTGCGTGACTGGCTAGAATAAGACGAGATTGTATGACTGTGTCCGCATATTTCATTGCTAGTATATTTGTGTTTAATATAATATATTTTAAGTGAGTATCTTGCATATTAAGTGTTTTATGGAAATTGAATTATGAACCACATATTTGCCAAAAACCTATCTTATTCACTTTCCAAAATTGAGCCAAATTCTACCCATGTATTTCATGTTAGCCGAAATTACCAAATAAAATCACCCAACCATATCTTTTTATTTACCAAATTCTATCCTTACAATATCCCAACAATTAACCACCCAAGATTCCCTCTCCTACCAAAATTAAAAAAAAAAAATTAGGAAATATGGGTCTTGGAGCCGGCACACCTCATGTGCCAAGTACAAAAGTACTCTTCCCAATTCTTACACCTCATAATTACCCATCACTTTCACCATCAAAACACTTTACCAATTTTTTTTACTCCTTCTCCTTCCTCACGGCACCCAAAACAACAAACAAAAAAATTTACCCAAAACCTTTCAACCTTCATCCATGGCTTCCACTAGATCAAAAATCTCCAAAAACCCAAACCCAAAAACTCCTAAGCCTAGCATGCCCACAAATACCTCTCCTAATCCCACACAAAAATCACCTACCATGAATCAAACCGGGTCCGGTATGGGTCTTGAGGGTACAAAAAGAAGAAGGGTAAATAAAGGCAAATCTAGAGTTCAAGAAGAAGCTACAACCGAAACGGTCGACACGGTTCCCGAGGAGACTACACGGGGCACGTTCCGTGATTTTTCGCCTCAAGAAACATCTTCCAGGCTTGATAAAATCCGTCTCACAAACGATGAAAGAAAGCTTGTAAACCGAGTTGCTCAGTACGGAATACATGGTGGTCGTCATTATCCGAAAGCTTGGTGTGACAAATATAGGGCTTTAGGATTCTTTACCGACTTTTTAAATTTTCAAGAATGGGAAACCGTGGCATAGTTTTCGGGTCCAGTCTATCCGATTGAGGTAATACAGTTTTTCGCTTCTGTTTCGTTAACTGATGGGGTGTTGAATGCCGTTATAAATGGCCGTTCAGTTTCGATTTCCGTGACGGACTTTTGTACTCTGTTTTCGGTTCTTGATGATGGAATCAAAATCAATCTGAGTACGTCATGGGATGAACTGACGGACATGGCTAAGTTGGAAGTTAAGAAATACTTTGATGTTGGAGCTACTTTGTCGGGTTGTGTTTTGGCGGGAAGTGTGTCCCCAAAATTGAAATTTCTGTTAAACTTTTTATGGAATACCGTAATTCCGCGTCGGGGAGGACGGGACAAGATTGCATGTTATGAGATGTTGGTTGTGAAGCATTGGTTGGAGGGAAACTGGGTTAATTTACATTTATGTACGTTTAATGTGATATGGCTGGGAGAACCCGGAGTTACTCCCCACTGACTGTGGCGTTCATGTTTTTCATGGATGAACAAGTTGCTTGATTGGATGGCTTTTTGCTTGTGGTATTTTGGGTTCAGGTTTGAGCTAGCGGGCGTTGGCCTGGATGAATCACCTCTAGACGTTGTTTAGCTAGTTTGCTAATAACTTTGATGTTGGATATATTTTGAGAGACTACGTCTCTTTGTAGTATATTCTATTTTTGTTTGTATTTATTTGACATTCCTCGTATTTCTATCTTGCATGTAAAAAGTTTTAAAAACACCGTATTTTTCCGCTATATAAATCACATGCTTGTTATGTTTTATTTCCGCATTCGCGAGGGTTGTCACAGTTGGTATCAGAGCTTTATCGCTCCCGACGCACACACGTGAACCCTAAACTTAAATTACTTGACCTTGAAATAATAAATGAGAGATGGGTAGACTTAAGGACCTAAGGTGGTAGTCTTTGGTGTACTTGATGTTTGTTAGGTTCTAACTTGTTTGTTGATTGTGTTGAGTGATGTTATGTTTGTTTGTATCTACCGTCTTAAGGTGGATCATGTGTTACCTAGAAGAAGTATCCTCTACCGAAGATTGAAGATTTGACAAGCCTAATTGAAGTGGATTTCTTCCTCATCGATGTTTTCTCTCGTCCTTAATGTATCATGCTCTCTTCCTTCTATCTAAGTGCTTCTTCATCATCTAACTTCTTTTCCCCTTGGAAAATTACTCTTGTTACCTTCCTCCTCCTTATCATTTGTACCCTCAACTTCCTTATGTGACCTTTTGTGGACACCATACCCTTTTGTTTGTGGCATATTGTACTTGGTCGGAAGAATTTTAGACTTGGTGGAATGTTAGTGTTGATTAGAATGAATTTGGGATTCGAGAAAAATTGTGTAGACTTAAGTTCGCCCCTAGTGGTGAGAGTTGGTATCCTTGAGGAAAGTGTGGTAAGGTATGTTTAATGATTTTAATGTATAAATGCTAGCCATGACTTGTGTGTAAATAGTTCATGATATTCGATGGTGTAAGGTCGAATGAGTTGGCTATGACTTCTTAACTCATAAGTAATTTAGTCTTTTGGACTTAGAAGTTTAGTATAGTTTTGAAGACCATGCTTATGATATGTCTAATTGGTGTAAATAAGATGTTTAGAATGATATCTTGAGGTGCGAAATACTTTTGAGATTAACTGACGTCATGTGGTTTCCTATTGTGTGTTTGTGAGTATAGGCTTGGTGGAAAAGCATTTGGCTATAGTTCTTGGATTTAAAGATATGATCTTATCTTATGGTATTGGAGACTCGTTTGAAGTAGTAAGGTTTCGTTGTAAGTTGAACAATATTACTTGAGGATTATAGATATGAGCGAGATTCGATGATGTGAGCTATGATGGAAATACCTTGGGACGTTAATGATGATGTTTGACTTGAGGTTGTACTTTGTTAATAATGAACTCGTGGGCTAAAGAAATGTTTGAGCTACTTTGATGATTTGTGGTACCATGGTATAAGGGAGTATTTGTTAGTCCTTCAGTTAAAGAAACCTTTGAGGTTGTGTTGAATATTTGAGCTAAAGAAATGTTACTATGCTTGAGGTGCAATTTCTGCATTTGGGAATCCGTGTGATATGAAAGGATGGATGAATTGGGTTGTAGTCGATTTGTCGAATTTAGGCGTACCCTACTTTGATGATTTGTGGTACCATGGTCCCTTGTTTCACCTTTATTATCGGAATGACTTGCTTTGCTATCACCCTAGGTTTGAAACGAGAAATTTTGTGGATTAAACCTTAAACCTTTACTCGTGCCATTGTCCCTTTTCATTTCCATTCTTGAATTTTTTTGTCAAGATTGATCTTTAAGAAATCGCATGCTTGTATCTTCTTTCTTACTCAGATATCTTCATAACTCTACTATCTGCTTTGTCTCTTCCTTGACCTCGTTATTTTCAGCGCTCCTCTCTTGTAATCTCGTGCCTTATTTATTCCCGTGTTCTCCTTGAGATTCCTTATCGTTTTCTATCTCGTTGCTCCTTCATCTTTTCTCTAGTGGATTGGATATTCCGTTTGTAAGACTCAGAGAATAAGCGTGATGTAATTTGGGATTCTTTAGTTAGAATATGTGTCCTTGGATTGAGCAAATTTTATGTTGTATTTCATCATGGGAAATAGGACTTAAACTCTAGGATGAATCCTAATAGTGATAATGTATCCTCTCTTAGTAGTTTTAGATTTGGAGCTTGGTATTGTAGTGCTATTTTGAGAATTGAGTTGATCATGATAATAGTTCGTTGTTGTTGGGTATTATAACGGTTGCTTGGTATGTCATTTGGGAATTAGATGTCTCTAATTGGTGGATTCTAAAAGAGACTTTTCTTTAGGGTAATTAAGCCGGTACCCAAGGTTCGAAGAGTATTGTCGTAAATGAAAATCTATTCATATTGTAACAACCCGAAATATACCCTATTTTTCTAGTGAAAATATTTTACGGATACTTTTGAGCGAATTTGGAATTTCCGAGTTCGTATTTGGAATTTCCGCGATATTCCATGAGAATCCCGTCTTAAGTCATCTTTGACTTTTCTTGACTTTTGAGTCGTCTTTGACTTTTCTTGACTTTTGAGTCGACTTTGACTTTCGTTGACTTTTCCGACTCACCCCGTAATTTGAAAGACCGAAATTATATTTGAAAAATAATAAATTTAATTTATTTTTATTTAGATTTATTTGAATTGATGATAATTTAATAAAATTATTTTGAATTTATTCGGAATTTATAAAAAGGTTTTACGGTTTAAACCCGAGCGTCATTTAACTATTCCCGAGTCATCTTAAATCCCGAAACAAACCCGAAACCCGACTCTAGCATGAGCCACACGCCCATGTCATCTTTTTCCACTCACTTTAAGATCTTTTAATTCTTTCGATTAAACTAATACGAATATCTAAGATATTTGTAACTTTATCGATTCGTCAACGAAAATTTCGCAAATCGCTTAAAATCAGACCCGACTACTACCTAAACCACACGGCTCTCTCACCCTCTCATAGGACTAGATATTTTCTTTCTTTTCATTACAATAACATAATATCTAAATAATATCTAGATATTTGGTTTAATTAACTTAATATCTAATTATTTCTAATCAATTACCGTAATATAATTATTAAACCCGAGTCAATCCCGTAACAACAATTTCAAAACCCGACTCATTAATTACCCTATAACTACACGGCTCACACCCACCATTACTCACTAACTATCTTTTCATTTTACAATAAATCTACTTAAGATCTAATTAATACTTTCTTTAATCGTTCTTCATCGTTCTTCATCGTTTTTCATCGTTCTTCGTCGTTCTTGAGCAAAATCATCACAAAACCTTCGTTACTTATTCAAATCCGTCCTAACTTATATTTCTAGAATCTCCTCTTCGCTCTCCATCTTCAAGTACGGTTTATTTTCAATTCCGACAAAATCGTTTTCAACACTTTAATTATGGAAAATCAAGTTTTAATTCTAACAATAGTATTCTTGTCATTTCTTATAGGGGAAGATTTTGAAGACGAGTTTGGTGACTCGTATATATTAGAAGAAGATTAGTAGGCGGGTTTTTCTTTACTTCTTATTTTTTTTGGTGCTACTTGATTTTGCTAGCTAAGGTAACGATTCCGAGTTACTCGACGAATTTAATGTTACATACCTTTTGTTTTTGTTCATGTTATTGTTATTTATGGTTTTAGTAGTAACATGATAAGTAGTTATGATTTTTATGTTGTATGGAATTTTTAATATGTTAGTGTTCTTGACATATTTGGATGATTTATTTATAACCATGATTTTTGTATGAATGATGGTTGAATTGGATGTTTAAAAATGGATGTTGTTAATAAAAATCATGTTAGAATTAATTTGGAGGGGTGGTTGTTTTGGCCGTATAAGGTGGTCACGGGTGGAGGCTGAGAACCGGCCGGTTCAGGCCTGGTTCAACCGGTTCAGGCCGGTCCAGCCAGGTCTGGGTTGGTCCGGGGTTTGGTCCTTGGGAGTTGTGTCGATGTTTGATTGTTTTGTTGTTGTTTTGGCGGGTTTTAAATATGTTAAACATGCGGGAAATATTAAGAAACCGTTTTAAAAATGACGACCCAAAACAGGCCCAAACCAGGCCCGTGGGCCTAGTCCAGGCCCGTGTCTTGTCGGCCCAAATCAGCCCATGAGTCCCCTTTCTTGGACTTGTGACGGTTTTTGAGTTATTGTTATTTTATCGTGTTTTGTAATATTTAGCAAGTGGGAAATGTTAATAAGTAAATTATTTAATTAAAAGTTTTCATAATATTATTATTTCTCACATGTTAGAAATTATAATACGAGATTGTAGTTTAATATGATATCCTTTAAGTCAAGCAGGTTTTTGTATGATTTTAATAATTCACATGTTAGAAGTTGGAATAAATTAGCATGAGATGAATATGATGATTTTATGTTCAAGTTTAATTGGTAAAGACTATGTTTCTAGCCGGTTTGACCAAACGGGTTTGGTCAAACTAAGATCTAGTCAGCCCCGTTTTGACTGATGACCCGTCGCGGGACTCGGGTCGGGGATTTGTCTTCAAGTAAGGTTTATTTAATTATTGAATTAGCCTTAGTAGATATGAGGCGATATGATATTTGAATATGATATATATACAATTAGTCACATGATAGGATGTTTGTTCCCGTGACTGTTTGATTATATGGTTGGTGTCGTGTTGACTAAGTACCCATAGAGAATTATGAATATATGGCGTCTTGACCATTCTAATTCTAAATGAGTAGCTTGGACCATGACATAGATAGGCAAGTACTGTCTTTAACGAGTATATGTTCACTTGTTGATAGCTTTTGTGTCTCGGCTTGGTGGGTTTATATCCAAGTTGGGGCATGGCTGCCTGATCCGTTTTGGGACTGGAGCCAGCTTAAGTACTAGCCATCTTTGCTTAGGGGGTCGCCTAGTAGAGTTTCTCGTGTACGGTTATGTCATGAGACGGGGAATGGAATAGCTGTTGTCGCTAGGTCTGATCAGTCTAGGACTAGGATGTTTTCCTACCTTGTGGTATAGCCTCGAGTTACAGAAGTCGACTATTGACTGTCCTAAGAACTTAGGCCTGTTTGTAGAAGTATTTGTCTTTCATGTTTGTATGATTCTATGAATCTTAGAAGGTGAGATGCAAGCCGGCTAAGGTTGATAGAGTTTGGATTACCGGTTGTTAACTGATTAACATGATTACGTGTTGATTAGGGTTTGAGTGTATCATGGCCATGTTAACGGTAACCTCTGAGCTAGCATACCAGCTTCCCTACCTCGTGTTATAGTTTATTATTGGATTCACATGATAGCTTTCATATGCTAGGTTATATGTTAGTTAATTGTTCATAACATGAAAAGCATATCATATTTGTTAAGGTTTTGTATTTTCCATATACATTGCTTTTATGTTATTCATGTTTAATTAAACTCGACATTTCGTGGCTGGGAGAACTCGGAGTTACTCCCCACTGACTGTGGCTTCCGTGGTTATATTTAATGCGGTTGGCAGGTTTGTGATGCATACATTGGGTACATTGACGAGCTAGCGAGTGAAGTATTTACCTTGGACCTATATTCGGTTCTTAGTTTGTATATTATTATATACTCTCTTTATTTCCGTATTTATACGGGAGATATGTCTCCCGTCTTGTATATTTCTTTTGTAGAATATTATTTCCGTTTTGTAATGACTCTTTTTATTTTATGACACCTTCGTTATGTATTATCATATTTCTTTTATGTATTTAAATTATTTTTTTTCTTTCCGCAAATTTGAGGGTGTTACATAGTGAGTCAACGGGAACCCATGATTTCACAGCTGAAGAGGTAGACGGAATAATTGTGCAGAATGAGGCGCTTACTGAGGCCCTTAAGAATGTGGGGAAGGACCGAGCGGTTGTAGTTGATGCTACTACCGTAAGCACAACTATTGCCCGTCACCAACCCACTACCTACAAGGGTAGTGGTGCACCAGACTGGCACCGAGAGATGGGGAGCATATTCGAGGCCGTCAATTGTTCGGAGAACCTATGTGTTGATCAAGTCGCGTTCTACCTAAGGGGTCACGCGGGTAGATGGTGGTTCTGCGAGAGGCTAGCTATGAAGGAGTACTTCAATGAGAATGGGGAAGAGGCTGTATTGTGGAGAGAGTTCAAGGCTGAGATGAGGACCGAGTTTGTTCCTGAGCATTTGAGAGGGAAGATGAGGGCTGAGTTCGACTCATTTCAGACGACTGAAGGGATGACCATGATGGATTACTGCAACAATTTTACGAAGTTTTCAAGCTATAACGATGATATGCAGTGGAGTCAGAAGGCATTATCCGACAAGTCTCTGAAGGGATTGATCTTTAGGGTCATGAACAAGCTACCCACGGGAGTAGCTTCTGACCTTAAGGAAGTTTATGAGAATGCTAGGCAGGCGAAACGGTTGGCGAAAAAGACAAAGGAGGCTAAGGAAGTTATGGCTAACAAGAGGGGTAATTATTCTCAGGCGAGATCCTACTCTGGTGGTGGTAACTACAGAGGAGGACGTCGGTCTGGAGGGAGCGTGGGGCAAGCTGCCAGTGAGACTTCGGGAACGAGATGGCATAGTTCTGGTGGCCTTGGCCATAAAAGGTTTGACTAAACATCTTCGGGCAGGGGCGGAGGGTATCAACCTTCGTTCCAGCGGTGTTATTCTTAAAACATAGCAAGTAATTGTTATGTGGGGACATGTAACAGGCATGCGAATCAAAGTGTTACCGGCGGTGGCTATAACCGCAATGGAGGGAATTACCAGCGGCAGAACAACAATGGGAACTAGAATTCGGCATCGAAGAATGTGGAATCTGCTAGCAAAGTGCAAGGAGGGGTTCAAAATAACTGTGGCAAGCTGTTCATGATGGATAATCAAGCTTTAGAGGAGGATGCGCAAGTGGTTACCGGTACCTTTCTTATTAATAGAGCAACCCATTCTTTTATTTTTAAGAGTCATGATATGTTGTTGGGGCTTGGAGATAGCGAGTCTGTAAGGGATGGTGTGTTTATACCTTCTTGGGAGTCGCTGTCTTGTAATAAGTTGTTCAAGGGGGTGTCTATGTTTGTGGGGGAAGTAGATTTTCCTGTTAATTTGTTTGAGTTTCATTTAGATGGGTTCGAGGTTATTGTCGAGATGGATTGGTTGGGGAAGTATAAGGTAATTATGGATTGCCATCAAAAGAAGGTGTCTTTGAGAGGTCCTAAATGTAACACCCGCAAATGTACCCTATTTTTATAGTGAAAATATTTTACGGATACTTTTCAATGAAATTTAGTTTTAATCGTAAATTTAATTTTCCGAGTCGAATTTAGCATTTCCGAGTTCGTATTTGGAATTTCCGCGAGATTCCATGTGAATCCCGTCTTAAGGCGACTTTGACTTTTTCTTGACTTTTCCACTTACTCACCCTACATATACACCCTCAAACCCTAACTCCTTCCTTCATTTCCACTTACTCTTTCTTCCTCATCAAACCACCAAAACCTAAACTCCATTTTTATCAAGCTTAGATTCGTCGCTACGCCTTCATTTCTTGCTCAAATTCACGTAAGTTCGTCTTATTCTTCCCCTCTTAGCTTCCTCTATCCGTATTGGTAATAAAATTACCGTCTTTCTCGCTTTTTAAATTATCCGTCTTTCTCAAGGTGAATGATATTCATCTTTTATTATCTAATTGTATGTAGGTGGAGACTAGGAAGGTTTAGAAATCGATTAAAGACGCGAAAAGGTAACGGTGAAGGGTTACTCGATATCATTTACGTGTTTTAGTGTGTTTTCTGTAGTAATCGTATTTATATTATATTAGTATTTAGGATTGTGTTGTCGATGAAGGTTGTTGTTAGTTGATAATTGATATGAGAATTGATGAATTGTGATGATAGATGATATTTGTGTTATGCCTTAGTGAAATTGTGGAGATTTGTGTGACTCGTACCTGTCCGAATAGGACGCAGGCTGCGTCGTGGTGACGCAGGCAGCGTCACTCGCTGCCGACTGAAATTTTCCTGCACTGACCCCTTTTCGTAAAATGATCATATCTCCTTCGTTACTTGCGTGTTTTGGGCGTGTGACATCCCGTTGGAACCTTAAGTGGATAAGCTATCACCTCCATTTAAAATTTCTGCATTTGCATGTTTAGAACTCTAGTTATGACCGTTTGAAGTGGACCCTTGTTTTCGTTGGTTTCCAAACAACGTTGTTTTGGAGAGGTGATCTATGTTTTTGATCATTATGCTTCATAAACTTGTTCTAATGCTTATGTATCATGTATTGACTGATGTTTATCATATTTAAACTTATATGATTCACTATTCTCATGTTTTGTGACGGTTTTTGGTATGTTCCCACTTTGAGTCGGTTTTTACAAATGTTACGGTTTGAGCACTATTTTGGTATCTGATTTGTACTCTCATCCCCTTGGCTACCTCCACGTTCATAAGGCTGGAATGTCGGAACGGGGAGGTATCCTACTGCTTAATTGCATGTGTAGTGGGCATACAACGACGTTGTTGGGAGTTGAACGCTATGCGTTGATCGACCCGGCCGTCAAATGTTGTGTACTTGCGAGGTGATGTTATTTGCATGTAGCGTACCGCTTGTTATGAGGCTTGAGCTCTTTTCCGCCTCTTTCGTGAATTGATCTACCGAATTTGGGGTACTCGGCATATATATTGTAAGACCGAGTCTTGGATGCGAAACGTTATCGCATGTCGAATCGGAAAATGTGATTCCGAGAATCTGGCCAGGTTTAGATTAGGAGCCGTTTTATTATCGTTCCTACCAGGAGGAAATTAGTCTACATATACGAAATGGATTTAATCGTGTATGCGTTCAGGGAAATGTGATCTAGTGGATGCCTGTTAATCATACTTGCCATGTACACAGTGCTAGTGCGTTTCATTTACCGTGAGAGAGGTCGTCATTGTATTGTTATGTGTGGATGCGTGATTACATGATTGATTATTCATGGTCATTGCATGACTTGGCATTGTTTGTTTGTCGAGTCTCAATCTTATCAAACTTATACCGCTAACGGTGAGATGCAGGCCCTAGTGAGCGTATTCGGTTGCCTAAGAGTGTCTTCCCCGAGTCTTTGTATCACAAGATGGATTCGGATTTGTATTCTATATGCTTTTATCATTATATATTGAATTGCCTATCTATTCTTATCGTATCTCACATGTATATCTATATATGCATGCTTCTACTGTGGTATTTCCTTCTATGTACGTTTGATGTGATATGGCTGGGAGAACCCGGAGTTACTCCCCACTGACTGTGGCGTTCATGTTTTTCATGGATGAACAGGTTGCTTGATTGGATGGCTTTTTGCTATGATATTTTGGGTTCGGGTGTGAGCTAGCGAGCGTAGTCCCTGGATGAAACGCCTCTAGACGATTTTAGCTAGTTGCTAATAACCTTGTCTTTTGTTAACACTTTGAGAGACTATGTCTCTTGTGGTATTTTTATTTGGTCTGTAATATTTGACACTCCTCGTATTTCTATCTTGCATATATAAAAGTTTTTAAAATACCGTATTTCCCCTAATTATATCACATGCTTGTATGTTTTTTTTCCGCATTCGCGAGGGTTGTCACAGTTGGTATCAGAGCTTAAACGCTCCCAACGCACACACGTGAACCCTAAACTTAAATCACTTGACCTTGAAATAATAAATGAGAGATGGGTAGACTTAAGGACCTAAGTTGGTAGTCTTTGGTGTACTTGATGTTTGTTAGGTTCTAACTTGTTTGTTAATTGTGTTGAGTGATGTTATGTTTGTTTCTATCTACCGTCTTAAGGTGGATCATTGTGATACCTAGAAGAAGTATCCTCTACCGAAGATTTGAAGATTTACAAGCCTAATTAAAGTGTATTTCTTCCTCATCAATGAATTCTCTTGTCCTTAATGTATTATGCTCTCTTCCTTCTATCTAGGTGCTTCTTTCTCTTCCAACTTGGTTGCCTCTTAGGAATTACTCTTGATAGTTTCCCCCATCTTACCATTGGTATCCTTACCTTCCTCATGTAACATTTTTATGGATGTCATACCCTTTTGTTTGTGGTATATTGTACTTGGTCGGAATAACTTTGAACTTTGTGGAATATTAGTGTTGGTTAAAATGAATTTGTGATTTGAGGAAAATGGTGTAGATCTAAATTCACCCTATAGTGGTGATTGGTTGTATCTCTAAGGAAACGTAGTAAGATAAGTTTGATGATTTTAATGCTTGATGCTTGTCATGACTAATGTGTGGATAGTTCATGATATTTGATGGTGTAAGGTCGAATGAGTTGGCTATGACTTTTTAACTCATTAGTAATTTAGTCTTTTGGACTTAGAAGTTTAGTATTGTTTTGAAGACCATGCTTATGATATGTCTAATTGGTGTAAATAAGAAGTTTTGAATGATATCTTGAGGTGCGAAATACTTTTGAGATTAAGTGACGTCTTGTGGTTTCCTATTGTGTGTTTGTGAGTATAGGCTTGGTGGAAAAGCATTTGGCTATAGTTCGTGGATTTAAAGATATGATCTTATCTTATGGTATCGGAGACTCGTTTGGAGTAGTAAGGTTTCGTTGTAAGTTGAACCATATTACTTGAGGATTATGATGTGAGCTATGATGGAAATACCTTGGGCGTTAATGATGATGTTTGACTTGAGGTTGTACTTTGTTAATAATGAACTCGTGGGCTATATGATGTTGATAATGACGTTTTGTTCGGTGTTCTACCTTGTGGGCCGTAGGAGTTGAAAAGAGATTAGTATGGAGAATTCCTTATTGGTTTTTCGGTTTTGAAACCTTTGAGAATGTGTCAAATTTTGGAGTTGAGAGAATGTTATTATGCTTGAGTTGCAATTCCGCAATTGGGAATCTGTGTTATATAAAAGGATGGATGAATTGGGTTGTAATCGATTTGTTAAATCTAGGTGTACCTTACTTTGATGATTGTAGTACAATGGTCCCTTGTAAGAGACCTTTGTTATTGGGATGAGTTGCTTTACTATCACCCTAAGTCTGAAAGGAGAAATTTTGTGGATTAAACCTTAAACCTTTACTCATGCCATCATTCCTTTTCCTTTCCATTCTTGAATGTTTTTGTCAAGATTGATCTTTAAGAAATCGCATGCTCGTATCTTATTTCTTACTCGAATATATTCATACCTCTACTATCTGCTTTGTCTTTTTCTTGACCTCGTTATTTTTCAGCGCTCCTCTCTTGTAATCTCGTGCCTTATTTATTCTCGTGTTCTCCTTGAGATTCCGTATTGTTTTCTATCTCGTTGCTCCTTCATCTTTTCTCTAGTGGATTGAGTATTCCATTTGTAAAGCTCAAAGAATAAGTGTAATGTATTTTGGAATTCTTAGGTTAGAATATGTGTCCTTGAATTGAACAAATTTCATATTGTATTTCATCATGGGAAATAGGACTTAAGCTCTAGGATAAATCTTAATAATGATAATGTATCCTCTCTTAGTGGTTTTAGATTTGGAGCTTGGTATTGTAGTGTCTTTTTGAGAATTGAGTTGATCATAATAATAGTTCGTTGTTGTTGAGTATTATAACGGTTGCTTGGTATGTCATTTGGGAATTGGATATCTCTAATTGGTGGATTCTAAAAGAGACTTTGCTTTAGGGTAATTAAGCCGATACCCAAAGTTTGAGTAGTTTTGTCATAAATGGAAATCGATTCATTTAGAGTTTTAGATGAAGTAGATGATTTGAATGGTGGTCTGATTGCCAAGTAATTGGCCATTTGTGGTTTGGAATTAGTAATTCTCTTTTATTCTTTAGGAATCATAGTTCGAGATTGAGAAATGTTCGTTGCAAGCGTTGGATAGTGAGTGCTCGGTTGTTATGGATTATAGAGTTAGAATAGTGAACCCATTTATCTTGAGGATTAGTAACCTCCATAGTTTGCTAATGTGACTATTTATATTTGAGGCTTCAAGCGTAGTAATGATCGAATTAAGGATGTTAGGGTGTATTAAAGAATTCTTATAAGCGATAATGGATTGTGGATTTTCCCTTGTCGTGAGACTTTGGATGAGGCTAGTTGAATCTTAGATAATTATGTTTGTTGCTTTGATAGTGTTTTGACTTTCGAAGATGAGAAAGTTCATTGCAAATTTAGGATAATGAGTTTGAAGTAAATTGAATCAAGGGAATTTCATGGTAAGTCTCCTTTACCTTGTGGATTGTTAGTTGTGGAGTCTACCGTGCCGATGGACTTTAGTGGATACTAAATGGATCTGAATAATTAGGTTATTGGCTTGAAATCTCGTGATTATGGAATATTGTTGTAGGATTTCTGATGATTGAAAATGATGAGATGCAAATTGGATAAATTGCATTCTCTTGAGGATTTGGTTTATTAGTAGAGTTAGTGATGTCGAATTCTTGTAGATCTTCCTGCTGACTTTATCTTGATCTTCCTATCCCAAAGAGTTCGATTTGTTTCGTTTTTGCGTGTTTTTTTATATATTTTGTTACCCTGAATTGTGTGTGAATTGTGTGAGTCGCTCTATGTACGTGTAATGTCTTGTTATTTGATTTTATCTTGGATAAAACTTTCAAATTTCCATATTATATTTCTAATTTAACGTTTCAAAGAAGTCTAAAGATGGTTTGTGTACCCTCTTTGTGACACCCTCAAATTTGCGGAAAGAAAAAAAGATAATTTAACTAGATAAAAGATGAGAATACAATACAAAGGTGTCATAAATAAAAAGTTCATTACAAAACGGAAATAATATTATACAAAAGAAATATACAAGACGGGAGACATATCTCCCGTATAAATACGGAAATAAAAGAGTATATAATAATATACAATCTAAGAACCGAATATAGGTCCAAGGTAAATACTTCGCTCGCTAGCTCGTCAATGTACCCAATGTATGCATCACAAACATGCCAACCGCATTAAATATAAACACGGAAGCCACAGTCAGTGGGGAGTAACTCCGAGTTCTCCCAGCCACGAAATGTCGAGTTTAATGAAACATGAATAACAGAAAAGCAATGTATATGGAAAATACAAAACTTAAACATATATGATATGCTTTTCATGTTATGAAACAGATAACTAACAAATAACCTAGCATGTGAAAGCTATCATGTGAAACCGATAATAAACTATAACTCGAGGTAGGGAAGCTGGTATGCTAGCTCAGAGGTTCCTCTTTGAAACATGGCCGTGATACACTCAAACCCTAATCAACACGTAATCATGTGAATCAGTTAACAATCGGTAATCCAAACTCTATCAACCTTAGCCGGCTTGCATCTCACCTTCTAAGATTAATAGAATCATACAAACATGAAAGACCAATCCGTCTAGAAACAGGCATAAGTTCTTAGGACAGTCAATAGTCGACTTCTGTAACTCGAGGCTATACCACAAGGTAGGAAAACATCCTAGTCCTCGACTGATCAGACCTAGCGACAACAGCCCAAATACAAAGCACACATCTAGGCTCAGGATGTGACCCTAATAAACAGTGCCCGATCCCAAAAGCATATATCTTAGCTCAGAGGTTACCCTAATAACATGGCCAAGATACAACTCTACCCTAAACCTAGACTGCGCAGACCTAGAGAAATGCGAAGATCCATCGCATCCAAGACCCATGATACAATCACATGAGTACCCCTAAGGAGATCCACCAAAGGGTTGGCTAGTACGAAAGCTGGCTCCATTCCCAAAGTGGAAGCAATAAGGCAGCCATGCCCCGACTTGGAGATCCACCAAGCCGGAACACAAAAGCTATCAAGCAGTGAACATATACTCGTTAAAGATAGTAAGGCCTATCAATGTCATGGTCCAAGATACTCATTTAGAATTAGAATGGTCAAGACGCCATATACTCATAATTCTATATGGGTACTTAGTCAACACGACATATATCATACAATCAAACAGTCACGGGAAAACTTCCTATCATGTGACTAATTGCATATAAATCATATTCAAATATCATATCGCCTCATATCTACTAAGGCTCATTCATTCATTCATTAAATAAAACCTTACCAGAAGACAAATCCCCGACCCGAGTCCCGCGACGGGTCATCAGTCAAAACGGGGCTGACTAGATCTTAGTTTGACCAAACCCGTTTGGCCAAACCGGCTAGAAACAGAGTCTTAGCCATCGAAGCTTGAACATAATAATATCACAATCATTTCATGTTATTTCATTCTATTTCTTTTATGTGAATTATTAATTCTTACCAAAAACCCGCTTGACTTAAAGGACATCAAATTAAACTACAACCTCGTATTATAATTTCTAACATGTGAGAAATAATAATATAGTGAAAAGTTTTTAATTAAATAATTTACTTATTAAAATTTCCCACTTGCTAAATATTACAAAACACGATAAAATAACAATACTCAAAAACCGTCACAAGTCCAAGGGACCCACGGTTCATTTTGGACCGGTTTTGGTCATCATTTCTAAAAACCGTTTCTTAATATTTCCCGCATGCATAACATATTTAAAACCCGTCAAAACAACAACAAAACAATCAAGTATCGACAAAAACCCAAAGGACGAATCCGGACCAATCCAGACCGGGATGGACCGGCCTGAACCGGCCTGAACCGGCCTGGTTTGGGCTGGTTTTTCAGCCATTTCTCACGGCCCCAACAACAACAAACACCTAATTAATTCCAACATGTTTTAATTAACAAACAACCATTTTAACAACCAATTAAACCATCATCATACAAAAATCATGATTATGAACAAATCATCCAAAATATGTCAAGAACACTAAACATGCCAAAAATTCATACAACACAATAAAATAAACAACTTATCATGTTACTAATTAAAAATCATAAATAACAACAACATAAACAAAAACATAAGATATGTAACATTAATTCGTCGAGTAACTCGGAATCGTTACCTTAGCTAGCACAAAAATCAATTAGCACCAAAATAAGAACTAAAGAAACAAGAAACCCGTCTTCTAGTCTTCTCCTAAAATATACGAGTCACCAAACTCGTCTTCAAAATCTTCCCCTATAAGAAATGACAAGAATAACATTATTATAATTAAAACTTGATTTTCCATAATTAAAGTGTTGAAAACGATTTTGTCGGAATTGAAAATAAACCGTACTTGAAGATGGAGAGCGAAGAGGAGATTGTAGAAATATAAGTTAGGACGGATTTGAATAAGAAATGAAGGTTTTATGACGATTTTGCTCAAGAACGACGAAGAACGATGAAGAACGACGAAGAACGATGAAGAACGATTAAAGAAAGTATCAATTTGATCTTAAGTTGCTTTATTGTAAAATGGAAAGGTTGTTAGTGAGTAAGTGGATGGGTGTGAGCCGTGTACATATAGAAGAAATATGGAGTCGGGTTTTGAAATTGTTGTTACGGAATTGACTCGGGTTTAATAATTATATTACGGTAATTAATTAGATATTAAGTTAATGAAATCAAATATCAAGATATTATGTTATTGTAATCAAAAGAAAGGAAAATATCAAGCTCTAAGAGAGGAAGGAGAGCCGTGTGGTTCATCAAAGAACCGGGTCTGATTTATCGATTTGCGTAATTTAAACTGACGGATCGATAAAGTTGTAAATATCTTAGATATTATTATTAGTTTAATCATTTTAATTAAAAGATCCCATATGAGTGGAAAAAGATGACATGGGGAGTGTGACTCATGCCAAAGTCGGGTTTCGGGTTTGTTTCGGGATTTAAGTTGACTCGGGAATAGTTAAATGACGTTCGGGTTAAAACCGTAAAAGTTATTCTTTAATTCCGAATAAATTCAAAATAATTATATTAAATTATCTTAAATTCAAATAAATCTTAATAAAAATAAATTAAATTTATTATTTTTCAAATATAATTTCGGTCTTTAAAATTTCGAGGTGAGTCGGGAAAAGTCAACGAAAGTCAAAGTCGACTTAAAAGTCAAGAAAAGTCAAAGATGACTTAAAAGTCAAGAAAAGTTTATGACGACTTAAAAGTCAAGAAAAGTCAATGACGACTTAAAAAGTCAAGAAAAGTCAAAGACGACTTAAAAGTCAAGAAAAGTCAAAGATGACTTAAAAACGGGATTCTCATGGAATCTCCCAGAAATTCCAAATACGAACTCGGAATTTCCAAATACGACTCGAAACAATAAATTCTATTTTAAAACTTAAGTTTGCTGAAAAGTATCCGTAAAATATTTTCACTAGAAAAATAGGGTACTTTTCGGGTTGTTACAAGCATAAACATTTATAGATTCAAACAAGTCATTATCTAAACCAATCATATAACTATATGGTTCAACAAATTCCCCCTTTTTGATAATGACAAGCCTCTTAATGATTTGTGACTAAGGTAAGTTTCCCCTCAACATAATACTATAAAATTCATAGTTGGTAGAACACAATATCAAGATGTTCAAAGCTAAAGCATAAGCATCTAAGGACCTTAAGAGACTAAAGGTCTTGACAAGAAGCAATCTTAGGCAAAGACTCAAATCAAGGTTATGTCTTACCCCTCTTGGCATTATCGAAAAGATGAGAACAAACATGAAATGACTGGAATAATATCAACCAAGGAAAGAATTAAACAGTCACACAAGCATATTATAGCAAACGAAATTTTTCCAAGTGCCAAAATACCAAATTGTTTAATACAACCCAACAAAAGAAAGTGCCAAAATGGGCCGAATAGGATAGTTTATAAAGAGGGAAAGGAGAAGGGTAATAAAGGGGCATGTCCATTGTTAACCACATTGTGGTTAACATAGCCTGAGCGAGTAAGGAACTCGAGGGAATGTAATCGATCAAAACATGATCACACTTGATTAGCCTAGGCGGTAAGACAGTTGTCGAAATTTAAAACCTTGCGAGTAAGAGCCTCCTTAGCTTCATAAACAACCCGCATGTCTTCCCGCATCATCTTCCCATTCATAACCAACGAGCCCCCTTGACTTGCCAGATTAGCCAACCTGTCATAATAACGAAACACATCATGACGAATGTCTAACATGTCGCGCTCCATTGATTGCATGCCGCCATCAAGACTCCTGATCCAGGAGACCACATCATCACTTACCCCACCACCCCCTGCACTACTAGCAGCTACATTCCCCTGCTAAACTGCATCAAAACCCGAGACCACAACTCCCAACAATAAGGCCTGAGTCTCGAATCTTTCTAATATGTTGGACATAAAAGCGTCAAGTTTTATGTCCACACTTTGCAGCACAATAAGAGTTATCCACGGGGATTTTATCCAGGTTCACCCTTAACCACAAATATTAACTCCAGTCCCATAGCACGAGATATCCACATATCATATAAAAGATCAATGGTAGTGGATGGCTTGTCCTTGGTGACCGTCATACTTATTTGAAGGATGCGATGAAAAATAGTTATTGGAAGATGAATTTTCTTGGCCTCAAGCCAATGCCAAACAACTATTATTTCGTAACTAGACACCTTATCCCAACCACCTTTTCCTGGTAAAATAGTGCTCCAAAGAAAATTAAAAAATAATTTAATTTTAGGAGAGAAATTATTTGTGAACACATAACCAACCGACGACGCACCCTCATAAAAATACCTTTTCACCACCATCTTCTCCTCCTTAGTCACATTGTTCCACTCTTGACTCGGGTTAATTTCGATTCCATCATCAGGAACCCCAAACGCCGAGCAAAATTCCGGAATAGAGACGACCACATCATTACTATTAACCACTACATGCAAAGACCCATTTTGAAAAGAAATAGAGGCATAAAACTGAATTACCTCAATTGGGTACATGAGACGCGAGACTGACATATTTGGGATCATCCCTGAAAATCCAAGAACCAAAAATCTTATGCCTTATCATGCCACCCCTTGGGATAAAATCGGCCGCCGTGAATAAAGTAGTTTTTTACTCTGTTGACAAGAATCCGTTCACTGTTAGTGAGACGGACTTTGTCAAGCCCTGCCTCCATTACATGAGGCATCTCTTCTCAAAACAGGAGCTTGCTTATGCTTTCGCTGCCTCGAACAACCGGTACAGGAATATCGTCCTCATCCTCTTGATTTTATGCCTTCCCATTACCCTTGTCCACCTTGCGACGTTTCCGAATATTGGCGTCCCCTTGAGAACCGGATGAAGTTTCGGTATCAGTGTCGGGGGGAGAAACAAAGGAAGGTTTAGGGTGGGTAGGTTTGGATAAGCGAGTCGCCCGAAGACGATTCGAAGGGTTAGAGGGTTTGGATTTCATGGTTGAAAAAGGGAGATGAGGAATTGTGTGGGAAAGAAGAGAAGGAGAGAGAAAGAGAGCGTGAAGACGGAAGGAGGAAAGTTTTGAAAGAGGTGATGTATGATGATGATGGGAAATGGTAATATTTATGGGTAATTATGAGAAGTGAAAGGGAAGGTTGACTAAGGTAGAAATAGGGTAGAGTAGACCGGCTTCGAAGGATTTTTTTTCCTTTTTTTTTTATTGTAAATAGGGAAATAAGGTAAAATTTAGGGTAGGTAAAGGAAATAAGATATGACTTGATTTTAGGAAAAGGTCGATTTTGTGGAGATTTAGTAAAGGTAGGAAATCATTGGTTTTTATTTAACAAAAGGTATAATGACAATTAGACGGAATATTCTTATGTTTTAATATAAATGTTTAACATGCATAAACTTGCAGCGAAAAATATGGACACAGTCATATAATCTCAACAAAGTCTAGGCAATCATAGAGTGAAGAAAATATTATGACATGTTTAATTGCCAGTGATTAAACCAATTTCCAACCGTAAAGTCTTAAAACGTTCTCTAGCCAACGCCTTAGTTAGAATATATATGCCCATTGTTTTTCCGTACTACAAAGTTCAAGTCGTAAATTGCCCTTTTTTACATGGTCTCTAAGAAAGTGGTGTCGAATTTTGTATGTGTTTTGTACGCGAGTGTTGTGCGGGATTCTTTGAAATAATAATAGCACTCATGTTGTCACATAAAATACACCCAACATCCACACCATAATCAGATAATTGATGCTTAAGCCAAAGTAATTGAGAACATAGCAAGGCTGCAGCAATGTATTCAGCTTCTGCAGTAGATAAGGCAATTGAATTTCATTTCTTAGACCCCCAAGAGATTATACATGGTCCAACAAACGTAGCTATGCCAGATGTACTTTTTCTATCATGTGAACAACCTGCTTAATCTACATCTGAATACCCTATTGTGACAACCCTTGCGAATGCGGAAATAAAACATACAAGCATGTGATATAATAAGCGGAAATACGGTATTTTTAAAACCTTTATACATGCAAGATAAGTATACGAGGAGTGTCAAATTACAAACCGAATACAAAATACTATAAGATAAGAGACGTAGTCTCTCAAAAGGTTAACAATGTCAAAGTGATTAGCAAACTAGCTAATTAACGACTAGAGGTGAATCTTCCAGGGACAACGCCCGCTAGCTCACACCCGAAGCCAAAATAGCATAAGCAAAAAGCCATCCAAATCAAGCAACCTGTTCATCCATGAAAAACATGAACGCCACAGTCAGTGGAGAGTAACTGCGTGTTCTCCCAGCCATATCACATTAAACGTACATCAAAGGAAATACAAAAGTAGAAGCATGCTTATATAGATATACATGTGAAATACGATAAGGATAGATAGGCAATTCAATATACAATGATAAGAGCATAAGAGGTACAAGTCCGAATCCATCATGTTATACAAAGACCCGGGGAAGACACTCTCAGGCAACCGAATACGCTCACTAGGTCTTACATCTCACCGTTAGCGGTATAAGTTTGATAAGATTGAGACTCGACAAACAAACCATGCCAAGTCATGCAATGACCATGAATAATCAATCATGTAATCACGCATTCAAATACAACAACACAAAGACGACACCTCTCACGGTAAATGAAACGCACTAGCACCGTGTACATGGCAAGTATGATTAATAGGCATCCACGAGAGAAACATTTCCCTGAACGCATACACGATCACATTTCGTATATGTAGACTAATTTCCTCCGGTAAGACGACGATATAAATGCCCGGTCCTAGTCTAAATCTGGCCAGAATCCCGGAATCGCATTTTCCAGTTCGACATGCGATAAACGTTTCGCATCCAAGACTCGGTCAATCACATGAGGCCGAGTACCCCAAATTCGGTAGATAATTCACGAAAGAGGCGGAAAATAGCTCAAGCCACATAACAAGCGGTACGCTACATGCAAATAACACCACCTTGCAAGTACACAACATTTGACGGCCGGGTCGATTAACGCATAGCGTTCAACTCCCAACAACGTCGTCGTATGCCCACTACACATGCAATTAATCAGTAGGATACCTCCTCGTTCCGACATTCCAGCCTTACGAACGTGGAGGTAGCCAAGGGAATGAGAGTACAAAGAACAAGACAAAATAGTGCTCAACCGTATCATTTGTAAAAACCGACTCAAAGTAGGACATACCAAAAACCGTCACAAAACATATGATACAAGCGAATGAAATATCATATATTCACAACATTCATATTATAAGTCACTACGTAAAATTATACGATAAACGAATCATGCGAACTATTATAAATTACGGGTTTTAGAAATTTTAAGAAAAATATACAGCCGCGTTACCGGCTCGCGCATCAAGCTAAAACCAAAAATCACCAAAAATAGAGCAGTGTGTTCCAGGCCGGTCTGGAGGCCGGCGGCCGGGCACCCGGCCAGGAGCACCTCTACACACAAAAATCCATTATTCTGACTGATGTGTTCCCAGCCGGTGGGCAGACCGGCGGCCGGTCACCCGGCTGGGAACCCCTGTTCACCCGAGAACAACATACAATGTTCTACAAATTCTAATTCTCATAATTTACTTCTATCAATCATCAACAATCAATAATCATCATCAACAATCATCAACTAACAACATTCATCATCAATAACATGAATCCTAAGCTCTCTAATCGTATTCTAAATACAAATTCTAACATAGAAATCATGTAAAACACGTAAATGATATCGAGTAACCCTTCACCGTTACCTTATTGCGTCTTTACTCCGCGTCAAGGTCCTCTTCTATTAGGAAATAGTCTTTGTCGGGATCTTGAAGGTCACCACCTACAAAATAGTTAATAAAAGATGAATTTACTTCACCTTGAGAAAGACGGAAAGTTTGAAAAGCGAGAAAGACGGTAATTGTATTACCAATACGAATAGAGGAAGCTAAGAGGGGAAGAATAAGATGAACTTACGTGAATTTGAGCAAGAAACGAATGAGATATGACGATTCAAAGATTGGATCAAAATGGAGGCAAGGGTTTTGGTTTTCTTAAGGAAGAAGTAAGCTTGAATTGTGTTTGTGTAAGTATGAATTAGGTTAGGAGTAGTATGAGGGAGTATAAAGGAAAAAGTCAAGAAAAAGTCAAAGTCGCCTTAAGACGGGATTCACATGGAATCTCGCGGAAATTCCAAATACGAACTCGGAAATTCTAAATTCGACTCGGAAAAATTAAATTTACGATTAAAACTAAATTTCATTGAAAAGTATCCGTAAAATATTTTCACTATAAAAATAGGGTACATTTACGGGTGTTACAATCACCCCACCTTTTAAAAAGTTTCGCCCTTGAAACTTGAGGGAAAGAAATATACCTTACTCGAATAGACTCGGATATTTACTACGCATAGAAGCTTCCGTTTCCCAAGTCTCTTCTTCGACATTAGCACATCTCCACAAGATTTTCACTAAAGGAACCACCTTACTTCTCAACTTCTTATCCTTGCGATCTAGGATGCGGATCGGTTCCTCTTCAAAAGACAAATTCGGTTCAAGCTCGGGCATTTCCTTTTGAAAGACATGGCTTCGATCACTAACATACTTTCTCAATTGAGAAACATGGAATACATTATGAACCTTAGCCAAATTTGGGGGCAAATCCAACTTTTAAGCAACGGCACCAATCCTTTTCACAATATCAAAGGGTCCAATGTATTTCGGGCTCAATTTACCCTTAACACCAAACCGTTTAACACCCTTCATTGGAGACACCTTCAAGAACACTTTATCTCCAACTTCAAACTCTAAAGGCCTCCTTCGGATATCGGCATAAGACTTTTGACGGTCTTGAGCGGCTTTCATTCTATCACGAATGACCTTCACATTATCAACGGTTTCAACAAGAACATCGGGGCCTAAATCACGATTGTCACTCATTTGATTCCAACATATAGGACTCCGACATTTCCTTCCATAAAGAGCTTCATATGGAGCCATCTTGATAGATGCATGATAGCTATTGTTGTAAGAAAACTCCACCAACGGTAAGCTCTTTTCCCAACTAGACTGAAAGTCAAGAGCACAAGCCCTAAGCAAGTCTTCTATAGTCTGAATAGTCCTCTCAGTCTGACCATCCGTAGCGGCATGAAATGCAGTACTCATCAACAACTTACTACCCATGGCTTCTTGCAAAGCTTTCCAAAATCTCGAACAGAATCTCGGATCTCGGTCGGATATAATCTCCTTAGGAACACCATGGTATCTAACAATTTCATCAACATAGGCTTTCGCTAGTCGATCCAAACTCCAAGTTTCTTTGATCGGAATAAATCTAGCACACTTGGTCAAACAATCAACAACAACCCAAACGGCATCTTTACCTCCAACGGTCCTCGGTAAAGCCATAACAAAATCCATAGAAATAGATTCCCACTTCCATAGCGGAATATCCAACGATTGTAGCAATCCACCGGGCCTCTTGTGTTCAATCTTCACTTGTTGGCAAGTAAGACATCTTCTAACATGAGATACAACATCACCCTTCAAGTTCGGCCACCAAAATTGTAGCTTCAAATCTTTGTACATCTTATGACCACCGGGGTGAATAGAATAAGGGGAAAGGTGAGCTTTATCAAGAACTCACTTCCTCAAATCAAGAGCATTAGGAACAAATAAACGACCATGGAAACGAAGAACACCTTCATCATCAAACTTGAAATCTTTAGCTTTACATTCAAGAAGTTTAGCTTGAATAGACTTGTAGGTAAGATCATCAACTTGGCTTTCACGGATTTCACGTAGAAAAACAGGTTCGGCAGTCATACCACCAACATAAACAAAACCACGCTCCATGAATTCCAAACTCAACTTTCGAAACTCGGCACAAAGATCATCGGGTAATACCCGCATAACATTCAATGCATGAGAAGCTTTCCTACTAAGAGCATCGGCTACAACATTAGCCTTCCCTTCATGATACAACAACTCAAAATCATAATCATTCACCAATTCCAACCATTTTCTTTGTCTCATATTCAACTCTTTTTGAGTAAATATGTACTTCAAACTTTTGTGATCGGTGAATATACGACAATGAACACCAATAAGATAATGTCGCCACACTTTCAAAGCATGAATAACGGCGGCCAATTCCAAATCATGAGTAGGATAGTTCACTTCATGAACTCTCAACTGTCTTGAAGCATAAGCCACCACCTTGCTATTTTGCATAAGAACACAACCCAATCCCATCTTAGAAGCATCACAATAGACATCAAAGTCTACTCCATCTTCAGGCAAAGTCAACACCGGAGCGGTAGTCAACATCTTCGTTAACTCTTGAAACGCTGCTTCACAAGCTTCATTCCATAGGAACTTGGTTTCCTTTTTCAATAGCTGAGTCATCGGTCTAGCAAGCTTGGAGAAATCCTTGACAAATCTACGGTAATAACCAGCTAAACCAAGAAAACTTCGAATCTCTCTAATATCAGTCAGACTCTTCCAATCAACAACGGCCTCAATCTTCGAAGGATCCACCATTACACCTTCTTTAGAAATCACATGCCCAAGAAAGGACACTTTTGTTGGAGTAAGTGTCCTCAACACTAGTGCGATCACATAATTAAATCTCAATAATAAGAATACAAAGGGATGATGAATATTATAGTCAACTGGTAAACATAAATCGGTAACGATTGGCTCAATTGAGTTTGACGTTACTGTCGTATGACGGTGGTGATCAGTTGATCCCTTGAGGTCACACCTAAAGGACAATCCCCTAATCATGTATATTAATTAATTGTATAGTGATACAGATTAATTAATCCCTTAAAATGAACCAAAGTTCAAATTGTGAGTGAAAAATATATCTTATTGTAATATGATTACATAAGATTCATTTTGGTAATTTAATTGTTATATTACTACGAATGCATTATGTTTATGAAACATTTGAGATAAGTGAAATTGGTCGATTATAATTACAAACTGTTGTAGATTATATTAACCAAATATGAGATAACCCATTTTATTTACATGTAATTATTAAATGTGACTTAAAATGTTAAGTCCAATTTATTTGTTATGAAATTGCATTTAAATTAGTTAAATGTACATTTATAAGCCTAACTACATGTTACAAGTCACATGTCACACTTGTGACAAATGACAAATTGCAAAAATAAAATGGACACCCATTTTATATGGCTGCACCGGTTTTGTGGTGATGGTGGGTAGGTTTTTAGTTTGTAATTTTATTTTAATTGAGAATTAGAACAAATGATTACTACAATGACCCATACACTCAACCTAACATTGTTAAGAACAATGTGAAAATGACAACACCCCACCCATGTGGGTGTGTGTGTGACCGGCCATAGCAAGCCCTTGTAGGGTTTGTTTTTTTCTCTTATTTATTCCATACACTATCTCACATAATTCATTCATGCAAATTTCTTTACTTCTCTCTACATTCTCACACTAAAAGAAAGCTTAAGAAGCATCACACTTCTAGTGTTCATTTACTAATAATATTACTAAGTGTAGTAATTAGATTATTAGTTATTTAGGGGATTTACTATTTTATACTAGTGTAGTATTTTAAATAGTGATTAAAGAGGTAGTCTTGGGTGCATCTAATAGGAGTGTTCTAACACTTAGAACTTGGAAGTTCATCCCTAACATTATAAGCTCAAGAACAAAGTAGGAAGGAGTCCTATTTTGTGCCCATATTTGTCATAAGATCAATGTAAGGAAAAGTTCTTCTTATCTTTGTCTTATTTTGTTATGCATGCATAAGATTTATTTACTTTAAGAGTAAACTAAATGTATAATGATATTAGAATTGTCTAATATTGAGTTTAAGAAACTAACAAGCGGTATCAAGAGCAAAGGTTGTTGCATGCATAATCGATTTATAGTTTTTTCGAGTTATGGTAACTTAATGAAAACTAGTAATTTGTGTTTTATAAGATAAAATCACAAAGTTATTTGCATGTCAATATATTCTGGTCCTAATATGACTTTAGGTCATTTTGATGATTTATGGAAATTTATAGTGCTCAAATATGATTTTTAGTATTTTTATTACATTTTAATGAGTAAAATGATGTTTAAAATGCTAAAAATAGTTAGACTTATCTTCTGACCTTGAAAGTTTTACACAATATCAAAGATGCATTTTACTTACTGTATGTAAAATTTCGTGTGAAGTGGATTTGTTTCGTGTGATTTATGAGTTTTATATGATAAAATGAAATAAATAAAGGTCAAATGGTTAAAAATACTTCCGCTTTGAATATGACTATGAAAGTTTAGTATGTTGTCACATGCATATTTTCCTGTCCGATTAAAAAATTTCAGACTGATGTGATTTGTCTAGCATGATTTATGAATTTGTAATGTAAAAATGGCATAAATAGTGACTAATTTAGCAAATATAGCTAAAATAATTTTCATGTCAAGAGAAACTTAATCCTGGTTGTATAAATGTCCCACATTTCAGATCTAAAGTTGAAAGTTTAATATGATTAAGTTTTGCATGCTTTATGTATTTTATTTGATAAAACCGATAAAGCGCAACCATTTTTCTCTAAACCGATTCGAAATTTTTAAACCATGATTTTTGACATTATGAGTGTCATGGAAATGTTCCAGAATGTACAAAAATTTAAAATTCAAAATTCAAAATTATTGTAATTAAATTTGGATTTATTTGATTAAAATATGATTTTAAAAGTCTAATATGAGCAATTATATAACAACAAGTTGAATTATTGTCAAAAATTGAGTGATGACTAATTTTTGAGGCCTAAATGAGTTGGGATAATTAAATTTGACTTAAATATGATTTAAGTATTGTTTGGTGATTTTAAAGTGTTATTATCACGCATTTCCGTAAAATCGGGTTATATTCAATATAAACCGTTAATTAGTGCGATTTGGCATTTAACATGAGCATGTTTTGTACATATTATAATGCTGCATTTTATTTATGAATGTCATATTTTCAATTTATGAATGTCATATTTTGGTTTATGTAATTTGGAATTATGTAATTTTTCCTTGTATGGCCTTAGTTTTAATCGATATTGCCCGAAATGTAAGGGAATATTGATTCGGTTGTAATTTAATGTGATCTCGAATCACTTTTATTGTATTATTTTATTTTACAAATGTATAATAGGAAATTATTGTAATTTTATTATATATTTTGTAACTAATTGTAAAACCGGAGTTTCCCAAAGACAGTGCCATTCGGAAAGGAGTTCCGAGAGAGAGACGGTGACCTTGGGAGGCGTGCTTATGAATTTCAAGGGACCAAAGGAGTTAGTTTCCGAACTTGTAATAGATTATACGATTTTCTATTCTAGGAAAGGCCATACTAGGAGTTTTAATTTTATGCTTGCATTTTTATTTAATATGTTTGCATGCATTGCCAAATCGCCATAACATGACATGCATATTTATCGAGTATTCAATCGTGTCAATTTAAATAATCGTTAATTCATCGATTTAGTACACTTTAACATGATAGATTATAAATTGACATGACCTCTCATATTAAATAATTGAGATCAAGCCTTACCAAATGTTAGAACCCATGAATCCCAATTTCGCAAGGAAGTAGGCTCGGCTCACCGGGGTGCTAAACTTGTTACGTTGGGTAAGTGGGGTAATCAATGTTATTATTTCGAAATTTGGATTGAGCTCAACGGAAGTATTCGCGACCGTAGCCGCATGTGTTCCGGGCTAAAGATAAATATTAATGTAATATTATCGACCGAGAGTTCTAATGTAGAATCGATTAAAGAGTTAATCCACCGAATTATGTTGATAAGGGATGAATCGGCTTACCGTGCCCAAGTTGATATGAAGTTGGATCTCGGAATCATTTATGATAGTTGGGTAGAGGTCACTATATAAATGCTTAACTTGTTTAAAATGTTTGCAAGTTTAAAACGATAATTGTTAATTATTTCCTTCATCTCCTTTTGTAGTTTCATTTTACCGCAATGGATACATCTCATTCTACCGTACCTATCACCATTGATTCATATCACAAATCATTTGATGAAATTTTCTCTCAATATAATCTTGATACGACTAGAGATCTTCATTTGGGAATAGGTTCCGATGGGAATCTCAACTTTGTTACCTCCTCCAAACCCCCTTTGCCAAAACTTTTGGTGAAAGAGTCTTGGGAAGACAATCTCACCAACAAGATGCAATCCTTGTCTTTGGAAGCAAGGAGAGATCAAGAAGCAAGTGGGAGTATTAGCAAGAAAAGTCTTGCACCAAAGATGAAATGGTTTAAAAATAAGAGGAAGCAAGGTAAAAAGTATAAGAGAAACGGAATAGGTAGTAAGACTACCAAATGTCCGCAATTCAATGATGAATGCAATTATTGTCATAGCATGGGCCATTGGATGAGGAATTGTCCCATCTACTTGGAGCATATTAGAGATGGACTAGTGATTCCACTCGGTAATACACTCTCCGAAATTTTTGTTATTGATATAAATTATACCTCCACCTCAACATGGGTATTGGATACCGGTTGTGGTTCTCACCTTTTTAATCATTTACAGGGGCTAAGAAACGTGGAGAAGCTAGGCAAGGGTGATGTGGATCTACGACTTGGAAATGGAGCTAGGGTAGCCGCCACTTCTAAAGGGACCTACGTACTTGTTTTAGCTAGTGGTTTTGAATTGTACTTGAATAATTGTTATTTTGTACCTTCTTTGTCAAAACATAATATCCGTAGGCATGTTTGTAACAACCCGAAAAGTACCCAATTTTTCTAGTAAAATATCTTACGGACACTTTTCAGCAAAGTTAAGTTTTAAAATAGAATTTATTGTTTCAAGTCGTATTTGGAAATTCCGAGTTCGTATTTGGAATTTCTGCGAGATTTCATGAGAATCCCGTTTTAAAGTCATCTTTGACTTTTCTTGACTTTTAAGTCGTCTTTGACTTTTCTTGACTTTTTAAGTCGTCATTGACTTTTCTTGACTTGTAAGTCGTCATTAACTTTTCTTGACTTTTAAGTCATCATTGACTTTTCTTGACTTTTAAGTCGACTTTGACTTTCGTTGACTTTTCCGACTCACCTCGTAAATTGAAAGACCGAAATTTTATTTTGAAAAATAATAAATTTAATTTATTTTTATTATGATTTATTTGAATTTATGATAATTTAATATAATTATTTTGAATTTGTTCGGAATTAAAGAATAACTTTTTCGGTTTAATCCCGAACATCATTTAACTATTCCCGAGTCAACTTAAATCCCGAAACAAACCCGAAACCCGACTTTGGCATGAGTCACACGCCCATGTCATCTTTTTCCACTCACAATTAGATCTTTTAATTGTTTCGATTAAACTAATACAAATATCTAAGATATTTGTAACTTTATCGATCCGTCAATTTAAATTACGCAAATCGCTCAAAATCAGACCCGATATCACCATACTCCACACGGCTCTCCTTCCTCTCTTAGGCCTTGATATTTTTCTTTCTTTTGATTACAATAACATAATATCTTGATATTTAATTTAATTAACTTAATATCTAATTAATTACCGTAATATAATTATTAAACACGAGTCAATTCCGTAACAACAATTTCAAAACCCGACTCCCAATTTTCTCTATATGTACACGGCTCACTCACCCCACTTTACTCACCAACAACCTTTTCATTTTACAATAAATCAATTTAAGATTTAATTAATCGTTCTTCATCGTTCTTCGTCGTTCTTCGTCGTTCTTCATTCGTTCTTCGTCGTTCTTGAGCAAAATCATCATAAAACCTTCATTTCTTATTCAAATTCGTCCTAACTTATATTTCTAGAATCTCCTCTTCGCTCTCCATCTTCAAGTACGGTTTAATTTCAATTCCGACAAAATCGTTTTCAACACTTTAATTATGGAAAATCAAGTTTTAATTCTAATAATGTTTTTCTTGTCATTTCTTTTAGGGGAAGATTTTGAAGACGAGTTTGGAGACTCGTATATTTTGGATGAAGATTAGTAGACGGGTTTTTCTTTATTTCTTATTTTGGTGCTACTTGATTTTGCTAGCTAAGGTAACAATTCCGAGTTACTCGACGAATTTAATGTTACATAGCTTTGTTCTTATGTTTTTGTTTATGTTGTTGATTTATGATTTTTAGTTCGTAACATGATAAGTAGTTATTTTTATTATGTTGTATGAATAATTAGCATGATTAGTGTTCTTGACAAATTTGTATGATTTGTTCATAATCATGATTTTTGTATGGATGGTTGTTAAAATGGTTGTTTGTTAATTAAACATGTGGAAATATTTTGGTGTTTGTTTGTGGGTAGAACCGTGTGAAGGGCTGGAGAACCGACCCAAACCAGGCCGGTTCAGGCCGGTTCAGGCCCGGTCCAGGCCGGTCTGGATTGGTCCATGGTGGGTCCGTGAGTTGGCTTGGTGTTTGTGTCGATACTTGTTTGTTTTGTTGTTTTTTGGCGGGTTTTAATATGTTAAGCATGCGGGATTTTAATGAAACGGTTTTTAGTAAAGTCGATCAAATCAGCCCAAATTAGCCCAAATCAGTCCGTGGGCCCAGTCCAGGCCCATGTATTGTCCGGCCCAAATCAGGCCGTGGGTCCCTTCCTTGGTCTTGTGACGGTTTTTGAGTTATTGCCATTTTATCGTGTTTTGTAATATTTAGCAAGTGGGAAATGTTAATAAGTAAAATATTTAATTATAAAGGTTTTTCATAAAATTATTATTTCTCACATGTTTAGACTTATAATACAGAGATCGTATTTACTTGATTCCTTTTAAGTCAAGGGGTTTTATAGTAAGGTGTATGATCACAGGTTAGAAGTTTTAATAAAATAACATGTAATGAATATGTTGACTTTTATGTCTAAGTCTATGTGGTAAAGACTCTGTTTCTAGCCGGTTTGACCAACCGGGTTTGGTCAAACTAAGATCTAGTCAGCCCCGTTTTGACTGATGACCCGTCGCGAGACTCGGGTCGGGGATTTGTCTTCAAGTAAGGTTTATTTTAATGAATGATGAATTAGCCTTAGTAGATATGAGGCGATATGTTATTTGATCTTGATTTATATGCAATAAGTCACATGATAGGATGTTTTCCCGTGACTGTTTAATTGTATGATATATGTCGTGTTGACTAAGTACCCATAGAGAATTATGAGTATATGGCGTCTTGACCATTCTAATTCTAAATGAGTATCTTGGACCATGACATTGATAGGTCGTACTATCTTTAACGAGCATATGGAGTTTACCGCTTGATAGCTTTTGTGTCACTGGCTTGGGCCTTTTGATACCAAGCCGGGGGCATGGCTGCCTAATCCACTTTGGGAATGGAGCCAGCTTAAGTACTAGCCATCTCTGCTTAGGGGGTCGCCTAGTAGAGTTTCTCATGTACTGTTTAGTAATGAGACAGGGAATGGGTTAGCTGTTGTCGCTAGGTCTGATCAGTCGAGGACTAGGATGTTTTCCTACCTTGTGGTATAGCCTCGAGTTACAGAAGTCGACTATTGACGGTACTAGGAACTTATGCCTGTTTGTAGACGTATTGGTCTTTCATGTTTGATGATTCTATGAATCTTAGAAGGTGAGATGCAAGCCGGCTAAGGTTGATAGAGTTTGGATTACCGGTTGTTAACTGATTCACATGATATTAGGTTTGATTAGGGTTTGAGTGTATCATGGCCATGTTAACGGTAACCTCTGAGCTAGCATACCAGCTTCCCTACCTCGTGTTATAGTTTATTATCGGATTCACATGATAGCTTTCATATGCTAGGTTATATGTTAGTTAATTGTTTCATAACATGAAAAGCATATCATATATTGTTAAGGTTTTGTATTTTCCATATACATTGCTTTTATGTTATTCATGTTTAATTAAACTCGACATTTCGTGGCTGGGAGAACTCGGAGTTACTCCCCACTGACTGTGGCTTCCGTGTTTATATTTAATGCGGTTGGCAGGTTTGTGATGCATACATTGGGTACATTGACGAGCTAGCGAGCGAAGTATTAACCTTGGACCTATATTCGGTTCTTAGATTGTATATTATTATACACTCTTTTATTTCCGTATTTATACGGGAGATATGTCTCCCGTCTTGTATATTTCTTTTGTATAATATTATTTCCGTTTTGTAATGAACCTTTTTATTTAAGACACCTTTGTTATGTATTCTTATCTTTTACTTAGTTAAATTATTTTTTTTCTTTCCGCAAATTTGAGGGTGTCACAGTTGGTATCAGAGCATTTTTGCTCCCGACGCACGTTTGTGTACCCTTGTATAAAATAACTTGACCTTAATAAATAATAAACTTGTGAGATAGAATGGTAGGATGGGTAGATTAGGATTTATGTTGTAGTCTATTTGTTTATGCTAATTGATAGGAGTAACTTAATTTGTTTTGTTTCTTATGAAGATGGTTGGACCTCGTGTAGAGGAGATCGCTGTTAGTGCAAACCAGGTATCTCCTCTTAGAGAAGACAATTGCCAAGGAGGCTATGCTTGGGTGGCTAGCCAGATTGCTAGGAGCAACATTACGCCTTATGGTGGTGAGCCGGACCCTACCGAGCTCTCGGAATGGTTTCGAGAGATGGAGAATCAGTTTGACTATTACCAAGTCCTAGAAGAGGACAAGGTAAGGATTGCTCAGTTCTTCCTGGTAAGGGAGGCAGACTACTGGTGGTCTATTTCCAATCCCACCGCTATTCTTGAAATCAATTTCGAGTGGGAATGTTTCAAGTCTCTTGTTGAGGACCGATTTTGCCCCTTGAAGCTCAATCAGCAAAAACTCAGAGAATTCATCGATTTCAAGCAAGGTGATTTGATGACCCAAGACTTCACTACTTAATTCAACCAGCTTGCTCGTTTTGCGCCAGGACTCATCAATGATGATGAAGATAGAGCTTTTTACTATCGTAATAAGCTAAGTGCTTTGCTTCAAAGCAAAGTAAGGAGGAGCTCTACATCTTTCGGAGAATTATATGACGATGCCCTTCGGGCCGAGGACTCCATGAAGGTTTTTAGTGATGGGGCGAAGATGAAAAGTCCATTTGTCCCGAGCAGCAACAACGATCTTAAGGGTCGTTTCTGCTTTGCGTGCAAGATGCCTATGCATCCTGGTATTGGCTGTTTCAACAAGCCGATTTTGTGCTATGCTTGTAAGAAAATAGGACACAAGTCTAATGTATGTCCTGATAAGAAGAAGACAACTTCTACACTCGCTACTTCTGGGGGACCGAAGGGTCGAATTTTCATTTTGAGCCGTGCTGAGGCCGATGCTCAACCAAACATTTCGACTGGTATGTTTTCAATTTATGATATACCATGTTTAGTTTTATTTGATACGGAAGCTTCTTTGTTCTTTTTGTCGATGAGTCTATCCGATAAATTTCCTCTCAAAGCTTCAATTGGAGAAAGTACTCCTATATCTTTACCGTCCCGAGATGTGTTTTCATGCTCGTATCTTCTTTCTTACTCGGATAGCTTCATAACTCTTCTATCTGTTTTATCTCTTCCTCAACCTCGTTTTCCTTTTTCGCCTTCGCCTTTTCATCTTATCGTAGTCTTTAAGAGACGCTTCCTAATGTTCCTTGTATCAAGTTCTTTTATCCCTACTCTCTTGAGAGGTAGTTTTCTTTTAGCTATCGTAAGGGTTAGTAGATGTGTTTTGGAGGAGTTTCGAATATGGTACCTAACCATCCTATTAAACTAGTTTCATGTTTAGATGATTATAAGGATTTGAGGATAAACTTAGGATGAAATTCTCCTAGTGGTTTTAGACTATGAAAACTTGAAGTTGAAATATCATTTCTTTTGGAGGATCGAATTAAGCATGATGGTGGTTAGTTGTGGTGGTTAAGGATTTTAGTGGTTCTGTAAATGTTACTTGGAAAAAAAATTGTGGTCTTTAAATGTTGGACCCTAACGGAATAATTACCTTGTGGAATTTTGGATTTAGATGACCAAACTTGAGGGATATTGTTATAAGCAAAAATCGATGTATAGAGAGTTTGAAGGAGCTAAATAATTTGATTTAAGGTCGCATTGCCCTATGATTGGCAAAAGTTAAGTGAAATGAGATTTGTGACTAATCTCTTTTGAGGATTGGTGTTTTAACTTTTGAAGATGTGAAAGTTCATTATTAATAACTGAGGATAATGAATATTTGGAATAAATTGGATAAAAGGATTTCATAGTAAGTCTCTTTTACCTTGTGGTTGTTAACGGTCTTGTTTCCCAATTTATAAATATTTTGATGGTGGTTTCCAATTAAAGTTTTGATGGACCTTAGAAGATTTTAATTGAATTCGAATAAATGGGAGTTGTTACTCGATGTGTCATGCTTATGAAATATTTTTGGTAGGAATCGGATGATTGAAAATGTTGAGAGTATATTACACTCTTTTGAGGATTAGTTTGCTTGTACAGTTAGTGTGATCAGGTTGCGATCGACATTCGAATTGTTTTTGTGAATCATTCCTCTCTTTTCTCTCTTTCTATTCGATTTATTCTTTCGAATATTCCGTTCCTTCTATCGAATATCATCTCTTATAGATAAATTATTAGAAGCTTTAGTTAGAAATTTTAAGCATAGATAGTAGAGTTATTACCTTTACTATAAACTTTTTGAACTAAAAGCTTTTGGAAATTTTATTGATTTCAAGTATTTTACCGTCAAAGAGTGTTGAGACTCGTTATTGGAGACGTTCGATAACTAGTTTTCTCATTTATTGATGCGAAAATGTATCTTTTAAAGTCTTTGACTTGGGACGTCGATGTTCTTAACAACTGACGAGAACCTTCCGCCCCATTGATAAGACCCTGTACTT
>JAIUZE010067861.1:0-31297 GCA_022085475.1 Heliosperma pusillum | reverse complement strand
AACCTAAGGGAGAGGGGAAGGCTGGCTGGTTGCCATAAGGATCATGCGTATTGGGTCTATTTTTTTTTACTCGGTTTTGGTTCGATTTGACGGGAATTCGAATTATTCGTCAAACGCGATTTCCGACAACGCTAAAGTTTTTAAACACAAGTTTACTAGAATTTTAAGTACTCCTATGCCTAATATCCTAACTCATTTACCCAACGACCGTAAGAAATGAAAAATCCCATTTTTACGACTTTTCTTTGAAATACTCTTTTATTAAAGAAAAAGGTTTAAATATAGTTTAAATTACTTTTAAACATTTCCAAACTATCAAAAATGATTATATTACTTCAAAATAAAATAAAATTATATTTTGTCGAATTATTATTATTTCAATTAAATTAATATTAAATTAAAGTTGATTTAAAATATTATTTTTAAAATATAATAACGGTCCAAATTTACGGGGTGTTACAATCATCCCTCCTTTTAAAAAAGTTTCGTCCCCGAAACTTAGAAGAAAGAATCATTGTATATATATAAGTCTATCTTTTAAAATCAAATAAATAAAATTTTCAAGATATGAACGTATGAAAATATAAGTGTCCTTTCAATGGAACGGAGATACTCTTGTGGATCACTCAAGAACATCAATATTCCAATTCAAGGACATAAAAATACACTTTTACACCAACGAATGAGCAAACTAATTATCGGACGTCTCCAATAACAAGCTTTAACACCCATTGACGTTAAAACCAGTGAAAAACATTAAAATATTTTCAACACCTTTAGTTTAAAATTTTTATAATAAGGGTAATAACTCCACTAGCTATAACTAAATTCTAACTACGGTTTCTAAACACTAAGCAAAGACTATTAACGCGGAGAATACGTAAGAAAAAGGAATAACCTCACGAGAAGAGTTCGGGATATTTAGCTAACATAGAAGATTCAGGCTCCCAAGTTTCTTCTTCGACATTTCCACAACGCCAGAGGACACGAACTAGGGGCACAACTTTGCTCCTAAGTTGCTTGTTTGCTCGTTCGAGGATCCGGATCGGCCTTTCTTCCAAAGTCAAGCTAGGCTCTAAATCTAGAATTTCCTCTTGAATGACATGGCTCGGATCACTAATGTACTTCCTTAACTGGGATACATGGAAGACATTATGAACCTTGCTCAAATTCGGAGGCAACTCCAAACGGTAAGCAACGGAACCAATCTTTTCCAGCACACGGAATGGACCAATATATTTGGGACTTAGCTTCCCTTTTACACCAAACCGTTTCACCCCTTTCATAGGTGATACCTTGAGGAATACTCGATCATCAACTTCAAAGGCAAGTGGTCGACGACGGATATCGGCATAAGATTTCTGTCGGTCGTTAGCGGATTTCATGCGCTCTCTAATGATCTGAACCTGATTGACGGTCTCAGTCACCAAATCGGGTCCTAACACATGAGCATTTTGGACTTGATCCCAACAGACAGGAGTACGACACTTCCTACCATACAAAGCTTCATAAGGTGACATTTAATAGAGGCTTGATAGCTATTGTTGTAGGAGAATTCAACAAGAGGTAAACATTTCTCCCAAGAAGTATGAAAATCTAAGGCACAAGCTCGGAGAAGATCCTCTAATGTCTGGATAGTCCTCTCAGTCTGTCCGTCTGTAGCGGCATGAAAAGCTGTACTCATTAGTAGCTTACTACCCATGACTTCTTGTAAAGCAGTCCAGAAACGAGAACAGAATCTAGGGTCTCAGTCTGAAACTATATCTTTAGGAACTCCATGGTAGCGTACTATCTCTTTCACATAGGCACCAGCTAGAACATTTAAATTCCATGTTTCCTTGATCGGTATAAATCTAGCACATTTGGTCAGTCGATCTACAACTACCCAAACAGCATCCTTTCCACCAGTAGTTTTAGGTAAAGCCATCACAAAGTCCATGGCAATGGACTCCCATTTCCAAAGAGGAACATCCAAAGGTTGTAGCAAACCTTCGGGTTTCTGATGCTCAATTTTCACTTTCTGGCAGGTAAGACATTTGCTAACATAATCTAGGACATCAATCTTCATTCTAGGCCACCAAAATTGTAATCTCAAGTCTTTATACATCTTGTCACCACCAGGATTAATAGAATAAGGAGAAAGGTGAGCCTCAACAAGGATCCTCTTTCTCAACTCAGCTACATTCGGAACATACATCCTACCATGGTAACGAAGATATCCATCACTATCCACCACACAATCCTTAGCTTGCCCAAGCTGAATTTTTGCTTGAATGGATTTGAAAGTATCATCTTCAGGTAGGCAAGTACGGATCTCACGGTAAAAGTCGGGTTCTGCACTCAAGGCATTAAGATGATCAAAGCCCTTCTCAACCAGGCTTATCCCTAACTTTTGAAATTCTACGATAAATTCATGAGGTAATTCACGGATAGTGTTCAAAGAGTGACAAGTCTTTCTACTCAAAGCATCGGCCACCAGATTTGCTTTCCCTTCATGATAAATTAATTCAGCATCATAATCATTCACTAACTCTAGCCATCTTCTTTGCCTCATATTCAACTCTTTCTGGGTAAAAATACATTTCAAGCTTTTATGGTCGGTATAAATTCGGCAATGAACTCCAATAAGGTAATGTCTCCATGTCTTCAAGGCATGCACCACCGCAGCTAACTCAAGATCATGAGTCGGATAATTCACCTCGGGAACTCTCAGCTGTCGAGAGGCATAAGCAATAACCTTTCGATTTTGCATTAAGACACAACCTAGACCATATTTTGAAGCATCACAATAAACATCATAGTCCACACCATCCTCAGGTAAGGTCAACACTGGAGCAGTAGTCAACCTAGTTTTCAATTCCAGGAAAGCATTCTCACATTCATTGGTCCACACAAACTTAGACTCCTTCTTCAACAATTGAGTCATCGGTCTAGCTATCTTAGAAAATTTTTTCACAAATCGACGGTAATAACCCGCCAAACCAAGGAAACTTCGAATCTCAGTCACATTTTTCGGACTCTTCCAATCAACAACGGCTTCAATTTTGGCAGGATCTACCATAATACCATCTTTGGATATGACATGTCCAAAAAAAGCTACTTGATGCAACCAAAATTCACATTTAGAGAACTTAGCAAACCACTTTTGACGACGAAGAATGTCTAAAATGATACGGAGATCTTTGACATGATCTTCATCATTCTTTGAGAAAATTAAGATATCATCAATGAATACCACAACACACTTATCGAGGTACTCACTAAAGGTACGATTCATTTGATCCATGAAGATAGCAGGAGCATTAGTCAATCCGAAAGGCATCACTTTAAATTCGAAATGTCCATATCTCGTGCTGAAAGCAGTCTTAGGAATATCGGATTCACGAACTGGAATTTGATGATAGCCCGATCTAAGATCAATCTTGGAAAAAGTAGAAGCACCACGTAATTGGTCAAAGAGATCATCAATTCGTGGAAGAGGATATTTGTTCTTGACTGTCACACGATTAAGTTCACGATAATCGATACAAAGTCGCATAGAACCATCCTTTCTCTTCACAAAGAGAACGGGAGAACCCCAAGGAGAAGCACTAGGCCTAATAAAGCCTTTCTCAATCAAGTCATCAAGTTGGATTCTCAACTCTTTCAATTCGGAAGGAGCCGTACGATAAGGAGCTTTCGCAATTGGTCTAGTTCCAGGAACTAGATCAATGGAAAATTCAACATCTCTTTCAGGAGGAATTCCGGGTAATTCATCGGGAAAAATATCTGGATATTCACAAACAATAGGAACATCCTTCAAAGGAGGAAGAGAAGAATCAGAAGTAGTCACTACGCATAGAAACGCTTGATGACCCTTCTTCAAAACATTCATCATTTTCATAGCTGAGATGAACTTCACACTAGCTTGCTTTCTAACTCCTTGATAAGATACACGAGTACCCAAAGGACTTTTAAGAATAATATTTTGATCTCGGCATTCGAATCGAGCATGATAAGTAAATAACCAATCCATGCCCAGAATAACATCAAATTCTTCAAGTGGGAATCGAAAGAGATTAGCCGGAAAAATAGATCCCGATATTGATATAGGAACATTGGAATAGATATTAGAACATGAAAAGATGTCACCGGAAGGTACAGATATATCCGTGCTGTCACCAAGCGAAGATTCAAGAGGTAATTTGTCGGAGAGTTTCATCGATATGAATGACAAAGAAGCACCTGTATCGAATAAAACTAAACAAGGAACTTTAAATATTAAGAACGTACCAGTGACTATATCTGGGTGTGCCTCAGCCTCAGCACGGCTCATCAAGAAAATACGACCTCTCGGTCTCTCAGAAGTAGCAGGTGTAGTAGCAACAGCAGTCTTCTTCGCAGGACATACATTAGCCTTATGTCCAGGCTTGTTGCAGAAGAAACATATAATAGGCCTATCCCTATCATAACAACCAACTCCGGGATATGCTGGCTTCTTACACTGGTAGCACACACGATCCTTCAGTCCTTTGTTGTTGCTAGGAGATAGATTACGAGCACCTTGATTTGCTTGACCACTCGGAATAAACCTTCTCTTATTAGGATAAGAGGGAATGGAAGAAGCAACATAAGGCCTAGAAGGAACAACGTAAGGCCTAGGAGTAGGATAGAATGGTCTCTTGCCAAGAGATGTACTAGAAGCACGAGCCTCTTCATCAATAGCTTTAAGAGAGCTCTCGGCCCATAAGGCATCATCGTAGATCGAGACAAAGGATGTAGAATCTCTACGAATCATACTCTTAAGCTTTGGAGTAAGCTTTTCAAGATAAAAGAAAACTTTTTCATCTTCATTTTTGACAAGTCTAGTGGCATAGTGAGAAAGTTCCTTGAATTTATCGGTAAAGGCTTGAACAGAAAGATTTCCTTGCTTCAATTCCATGAACTCTTTAAGTCTTTGTTGTTTCAGCTCTTTTGGATAGAATCTAGTTTCAACTAGATCCTTAAAGCGATCCCAACCGAAGCCAGGTTCAAGAATAGAAGTTGGACCAGTCATAGACCACCATCTATCCGCTTCTTTCACAAGGAAATGAGAAGCCAATTTCACCTTGTCACCTTCACGAACTTCATACAAGGCAAAACTCTTCTCCAATTCACGGAACCATTCAGTGAGTGCCACTGGATCTACTTCACCACCATACGTCTTGGTGTTGTTTCGAGTTAATTGATTTGCCACCCAATTATAAGTGCCAGGGGCACCTTCTGGAGGCGGAGTAGGAAGAGGAGCAGGAACAGGTTGGTTTTGTTGATTCTGAAGAATCTGAGTAAGAGCTTGCAGGATTGCATTATCTACAGCTTTTCTTGGAGGAGCCATCTTACAAAAGAAGACATTGGCTTACTTAACAAAGACTTACTTAACAAATAGCAATCACAAAGAGACTACAACATAAATTCCTAAATCTACCCATCCTACCCATCTCTCAAGTTTATTATTTCAAGGTCAAGTTATTTATAGTAGGGTGCACAAACGTGCGTTGGGAGCAAACAAGCTCTGATACCAACTGTGACACCCTCAAAAATCGCGGAAAAATTAAACACGTAATTTCTAAATAAAAACTGCATGGATATGTTTGTAATAGGTTCATTTGAGTAAAAACCTGTACTTTTTAAAACCTGAACCTGTTATAAAGATATCCTAATAGAAGGTGTCAAAACATGCAAGGTCTAAACAAACTTATTTACATAACCATCGCTATAAATAGCGGAGAACAAAATGATACAAAACAAATGTACAGAGGGAGACATATGGCTCTAAAAGTGTGACATACATGTCACTACAAAATGGGAACCAATCTAAGTTCCAAGGTTACTTTGCTCGCTAGCTCGTCCGTGTACCCCATATAAGCATCACCTACCTGTCAATCGCATTTTATACAAACACGAAAGCCACAGTCAGTGGGGAGTCACTCCGAGTTCTCCCAGCCACGAAATGTCATGTTAATATAACATGAAAGCATATAAATATGAGCAAATATAATACATAGCCCATTTAAAGGCTAAACCATTAAGCTTTTCATGTGAAATTCAATATAAATAACATATAGTCCTAGTATGTGAATACTAGACCAACTCAAGCTACACTATCATGTGAGTCACATATCATACGGGAATCCACACTCTATCAACCATAGCCGGCTTGCATCTCACCTTCTATGTTTCATAGAATCATCAAACAAGAAAGGGCAATATATCTAGAGACAGGCATAAGTTCCTAGTACAGTCAATAGTCACTTTGTAACTCGAGTCTATACCACGAGGTAGAGAAGCTAGTATTTTAGCTCAGAGGTTACATTTAAAACATGGCCAAGATACAACTCAACCCTAATCCTAGATTGCGCAGACCTAGAGAAATGCGGATAAAACCACCGCACCCAAGACTCATGATAAAACCACATGAGTACCCTAAGGAGTCCACCAAAGGGTTGGCTAGTACTTAAGCTGACCATCCACTCACAAAATAGGCAGAAAAGGCATGCCCCAGCTTGGATATAAACCCACCAAGCCGGGAACACAAAGGCTATTAAGCCGTGAACATACACTCGTCAAAGACTATAATGACCTATCTATGACAATGACCGAAGATCTTTACTTAGGACCTCGTCCCAAGTGAATACTTTAGCCAACTTAACAATAAGAAGGGCAAAAAGTCCAAACTTGTACACACAAATGATCACAACCTCGCTTATGGAAGGCGACACACGAGTATAATCAAATGATAATACAACATTACAAAACAACATGGCCAAGGCATCTAATTTCCAATATATAAATTATAAATATTTAAGCATCATTTTATAATATTCATTATCAACCAAAGTCATCCAAACTTACCCCAAAGACAAATCCCCGACCCAAGTCCCGCGACGGGTCATTGGTCAAATCAGGGCTGACCGGTTTAAACCTAATTTGACCAAACTCATTCGGTCATATTGGCCCAGCTCAGAGTCTTGACTCATTTTGACTCAATACACATAATTCCATATAATACATTTCATGTGAAAATTATCAACAAAAGGAAAATTATTCCAACATATAAACTAACCCATTTCCAACAATTTCTCATAACAATAAAAATTACTAAAACGCCAAAATGTCAACTTGTGCAAATATACAATGGACAAACTCGAAGCATCAACCAAAGGCTCAAACACACAACCCGAACAACAGCCAAACCCGGCCACACACATGCCACAAACACGCCACAAACACGCCACAAACACGCCACAAACACGCCACAAACACGCCCCACACACGGCCTGTTTTGGGGCTGTTTTGGGCAGCCCTACTATCTCCTTCCTTTTCCATCCAAAACCCGTCTCAACAATGATACAAAACCATTCCAACAACACACAACCATTATCAATTCAATTCAACACTACAAACATATGAAATAACCATAAAACTAATAAACTTAACAACAATAATTCATATGAATAAAACCTAACAAATTACTACTCACATAACATCCAACACATAACAACGTGACATTATATCGTCGAGTAACTCGGAATAGTTACCTTAAGCTAGAAAAACGAAAGTAACCCTTGAGAAAACCCTAAAAACCGCGACTACCCTTCGTCCTCTACTATATATGAGTCTCCTAAGTCGTCTTCATGATCTTCACCTATTTAAAACAACAAAAACACAACAATTATCACATAAACCGAAATTATACCCAAAAATAAGCTTAAATCGAAATTAGGGAAACTGGAATTAAAACATACTAGGATGTAGATCTTGAAGAGAGGATTCCGAATATATAAATTTTGCGAAAATCGGACTAGAAACGAAGAAGTTATGCTGAAATTACGATTGTAAGTTTATTTGATTTTTTTTTTGTTGATTTTTGATGTTGGTAGAACAAATTGGGGAAAATGAAAATGGAACCTAAGGGAGAGGGAAAGGCTGGCTGGCTGCCATAAGGGTCATGGGGTATTGGGTCTATTTTTTTTTTTACTCGGTTTTGGTTCGATTTGACGGGAATTCGAATTATTCGTCAAACGCGATTTCCGACAACGCTAAAGTTTTTAAACACAAGTTTACTAGAATTTTAAGTACTCCTATGCCTAATATCCTAACTCATTTACCCAACGACCGTAAGAAATGGAAAATCCCATTTTTACGACTTTTCTTTGAAATACTCTTTTATTAAAGAAAAGGTTTAAATATAGTTTAAATTACTTTTAAACATTTCCAAACTATCAAAAATAATTATATTACTTCAAAATAAAATAAAATTATATTTTGTCGAATTATTATTATTTCAATTAAATTAATATTAATTTAAAGTTGATTTAAAATATTATTTTTAAAATATAATAACGGTCCAAATTTACGGGGTGTTACAAAAGACCCCAAGGGAGACACTTAGAAGAGGGGTAAAGACATTGTTGATGATGATGAGGTAGAGGAATACATACCGGAGGTCCCATTTCCTAGTGCTTTGATAAGCACAAGGAAGTATGACAAGGAGAATGACTTATATGAAACCTTCCGGAAATGTGAGGTAAACATTCCTCTATTAATTTGTTGAATAGTGTCCCTAGGTATGCAAAGTTCTTGAAAGAACTTTGTACACCTAAGAGAAATCCCAAGAAAGGAATCCATAAGGTTAGGGTGAGTGAACATGTTTCGGCAATTTTCAAGCAAAATTTACCAAAGAAATGTGGAGACCCGGGCATGTTCACCATCCCTTGCACTATTGGAGGGAAAAGTTTCAAACGTGCCATGTTAGACCTAGGAGCTTCTATTAATGTCATGCCCCTATCTATCTATGAGACCCTAGGCTTAGGACCTTTGTCTAAGACCGGGGTGGTTATTCAATTAGCCGATAGGTCTAGTGTTTATCCCAAGGGCATGGTAGAGGATGTGCTAGTGGAAGTCGATAATCTTGTCTTCCCGGAGGATTTCTACGTCTTAGATATGGAATCTAGCTCTAGTGCCACCCCTCTCCTTCTTGGTAGGCCGTTTATGAAAACTTCAAATACCAAGATCGATGTTTCAAACGGGTGCTTGACTATGGAGTTTGAAGCGAAAAGATTAACTTACAATATATATGACTCCATGCGGCACCCGAGTGACCATCAATCTTGTTTTTTCTTGGATGTCTTTGAGCCATTAGTGAATCAAATGTATAAACATTGTGATAGAGACCCACTCGAAGTAGCTTTAACTAACCACATGGAAGAGGAAGGTTTGCGTTTGTTGTTGGCCGTTGATGTAAAGGAATGTCTTGAAGACTTGGAAAGGGAAGAGCCCCTAGAAACATACGAGGAACTCAACATCATAGAAATGCTGAAAACAGGGCAAACCAGTGCAAAACACTGCCAGCGTCGTACGACGCTGCCAGCGTCACACGACGCTGCCAGCGTCCTGCACTGGCAAACCTTTTCGAGTTGTTTGCCTTGAGTATTCTACTCCACAAGCCCCTCCCTTCCATTATCCAACCCCTTAAGGTGGAGTTGAAGACCCTCCCAAGCCATTTGAAGTACATCTTTCTAGGGGACAACAATACCTTACCACTTATCATTTCAAGTACTCTCACCGAAGACCAAGAAGACAAATTGGTAGCGTTACTTCAAAAGCATAAGGAAACATTTGGGTGGAGTATCGCGGATCTAAAGGGGATAAGTCCCGTGACGTGCATGCACAAAATACGCCTTGAGGTGGACGCCAAGCCGGTCCGACAACCCCAACGGCGGCTAAATCCTCCAATGGCGGAGGTAGTACAAGAAGAGGTAATAAAGCTATTGCAAATGGGCATCATTTTCCCCATTTCCGACTCTCGTTGGGTTAGTTCAACGTAAGTCGTACCCAAAAACGGGGGGTGACGGTAGTCAAGAATGCACAAGGAGACTTGGTCTCCACCCGACCGCAAACCGGTTGGAGGGTGTGTATTGACTACCGTCGCTTGAATGCGGTAACATTGAAAGACCATTTCCCGCTACCATTTATTGATCAAATGTTAGAAAGACTAGCGGGAAAAGCTTTTTATTGTTTCCTTGACGGGTACTCGGGGTATTTTCAAATCCCAATCGCACCCGAGGACCAAGTCAAGACCACATTCACATGCCCATTCGGTACATTTGCTTATCGTTGTATGCCCTTTGGTTTGTGTAATGCACCGGGAACTTGTCAACGGTGCATGTTGAGTATTTCCTCCGACTATGTAGAAAGGATCATAGAAGTATTCATGGACGATTTCACCGTCCATGGGGAATCCTATGATGCATTTCTAAAACACCTTGCTCTTGTCTTAGAGCGATGCCAAGAGTCTCATCTCATTTTAAACTCCGAAAATTGTCATTTCATGGTGACTAGTGGCATCGTTCTAGGACATGTAGTGTCGGAAAGAGGGGTTGAGGTGGATAAGGCTAAAGTTGACATCATCAAAACTTTACCTTATCCCTCTAACACCCGAGACATTAGGTCTTTTCTCGGACATGCCGGTTTCTACCGGAGATTTATTAAGGATTTTTCCAAGATTGCTAACCCCTTATGTAAGCTTTTGCACAAAGAAGCGGAGTTTTTTTTTTATGACTCATGTAGGAAAGCTTTCGATGAATTGAAGGAGAGATTGGTCACCGCACCAATTATTCAAGCACCACAATGGGATCTTCCATTTGAAATCATGACCGATGCAAGTGACTACGCATTGGGAGTGGTTTTGGGTCAAAGGAGTGACAAGGGACCCCATGTGATCCAATATGCTTCTACCCTCTTGAATGATGCTCAAAAGAACTATTCTACGACGGAGAAGGAGTTCCTTGGTGTGATTTATGCTCTAGAAAAATTCCGATCTTATCTCTTGGGCACAAAGGTGATCATCTACACCGATCATGCCGCCATTAGATACCTTGTGGCAAAGAAGGATGCAAAGCCAAGGTTGTTGAGATGGATCCTTCTCCTAAGTGAGTTTGATGTGGAAATAAAAGACAAGAAAGGAGTGAAGAATGTGGTGGCGGATCATTTGAGCCGGCTAAACCATGAAGGAAGACCATCATGCCCTCTTGATGAGGTTGAAGGAGGTCTCCCTCATGAGTCACTTTATGCTATACAAGTGGAGGAGCCATGGTATGCTACCATGGTCAACTATTTGGTGACAAAGCGGCTTCCAAGCCATTTCTCTTCTCATCAAAAGAGCAAAGTAAAATCCGATGCAAAGTACTATACATGGGATGATCCTTACTTGTGGAAGTTTTGCCAAGATCAACTTGTGAGAAGATGTGTGCCCGAAAGTGAGATTCCTTTCATCTTACATCATTGTCATGACTATGCTTGTGGAGGGCATTTTGGACCACAAAGAACCGCAAGGAAAGTGCTTGAATGCGGTTTCTTTTGGCCAAGCCTCTTCAAAGATGCCCACAAATTTGTAAAAACTTGTGACCGATGTCAAAGGGTGGGGAATTTGACAAAAAGAAATGAGATGCCACAACAACCTCTTCTATATTGTGAAATCTTTGATGTGTGGGGAATTGACTTTATGAGCCCCTTTCCTAATTCCGGTGGTTATTTATACATCCTCTTGGCGGTAGATTATGTGTCAAAATGGGTTGAAGCAATTCCTACCCGCACCGATGATGCCAAGGTGGTAGCCATTTTCATCCAAGAGAACATATTCTCCCGGTTTGGTTTTCCAAGGGCTATCATTAGTGATAGGGGTACCCATTTTTGCAACAAGGTGATTGGAGGCCTTCTAAAGAGGTATGGGGTGAATCAAAAAATTTCCATGGCCTATCACCCACAAACAAACGGGCAAGCCGAACTCTCCAACCGTGAAATAAAAGGAATCCTTGAAAAGACGGTTAATCCGGATAGAAAGGATTGGAGCAAGAGGCTAGTTGATGCGTTGTGGGAATATAGGACCGCTTTTAAAACCCCCATTGGCATGTCCCCGTTCCGTCTTATCTATGGCAAGGCTTGCCACCTCCCCGTGGAGGTTGAGCACAAAGCCTATTGGGCTATCAAATCTTACAACCAATACCAAGATGAGAGCGGTACGCACCGAAAGCTTCAATTACAAGAACTTGAAGAAATTCGCCAAGATGCGTATGAGAACTCTTCCATCTACAAGGAGAAAACAAGAAGATGGCATGATGGGATGATAAACCGTCAGGTTTTCAAGGAGGGCGATCAAGTTCTTGTGTTTCAAAATCGGTTTAAGCTCTTTCCGGGTAAGTTGAGGTCAAGATGGTTCGGACCTTACACCGTCAAGAAAGTGTTTACCCATGGAGCTATTGAAGTGTAAGGGCCCAGGGATTGAAAGCTCCTCAAGGTGAATGGCCACCGTCTCAAACACTACTTCCAAGGATGTGCCCGGGAGGGGGAAGAAGAGGTCTTGCTTGAAGACCCCGTTTATGAAAGTTGAAAAGCTTGAAATAGCTAAGTCGAGCCATCGACTCTAAATAAACGGCAAACCGTGTACATACTTTATCCTTATGAATATTTCTTTGAAGTTTCATTGTTAATTCTTAGCATTTGATTTGTTTTCAATTAGTTAGACATTGCATCAAACAAAATTTTTTGAAGTTACTAACGGTTTTGTGAGGTTTTGTGAAGTTTTGCGAGTTTTCGGCCGCCTCAGGATGCGTGTCACGCGTAAAAAGTTCGGGAATCGATGAAATTTGGATATTGGAGGTTATCATGGGCCATTGGAGTGAAAATGCAAGTGTGGAGGAGTTTGGAACACTTAGCCAAAATTTGGTTAAGTGCAAAAGCAAGATGATCCGGCAGTGCAGGACGCTGCCAGCGTCGTACGACGCTGCCAGCGTCGAGCACGGGTTTTCAGCTTTTGTTTTCCATTTTGCCCGAGTTCTTCACAAAATCAACATACATCTTCATACACTTGTTCATCACGAAAAACACCTTAACCCAACCCCAATCCCTCAAAACTTCATCTTTCTCCCTCAAATCTTCACAAACTTTCATCAAAATCAATCCAATTCTTCTTCCTAATCATTATTCTACCTTCAATCACCCCAAAATCAACCTCAATCACTCACAATCTCAGAAAATCCGTCTTTGAAAACCTAGAAATTTTTTCCTCAAATTCGATTTTTAGGAACTTTGTTGGGTTTTTAAGGTTGTTTGTCGGATTCCCTACCTATTCTAATCATCAAGGAGCTTGAATCTTGTGGAATCGAAAAGGTATAACTTCATACTCAACTTTTCCATTGTTCTTCAAATTTTTGCTCGAATTTAGGCTAGAATTAGTCTTAGGTTGAGTTTCCCCTTACCCTTGATTGATTGTGTAGTTAGCATAGGACAAATTTTTCTGAGTGAGGTAAAGAAATTCAACAAACACTAAGTTTTTGAGGTGTTGAAATTGTTGCACACCAAGTGTTTGTTGAATTGCTTGAGTGAAAAATCTTTTGAGTGATTGCTTGTTGCTTGTTGTATTGTGTTGCTTGTTGAATTTTGCAGAAATGGCACCCAAAATCTCCAAATTGTTTGGCAAAGGGAAGAATAAGAGGGCCGCGGTGAGTGAGCCCGACACCGAGGTGGAAGCGGTGTTCATGGGCTATGAAAGGTTGAGTGCTCAATATAAGAGAATTTGGGACAAACTAACCACGCCCCGACAACAACCACTCATAGCCACAAAATTCTTTTGCCCAAACACCCTCCATGCCTTGGGCATGTTCGACTTCACAAGGGACTTGCTAGCTAAAGTAGGGCTCGAGGCTTATCTCGAACCGGACTCTTGGGATAACACCTATAGGAGTTTCGCGTATGAGTTTCTAGCAACCTTGTCCGAGTTGGACGTGCCCGAGGATGAAGAAAAAGCCTACCGATTCCGTCTAAACCAAACTTGGCATAATGCCCCCATTTCCGAAATCCGTCAAATCCTTAAGATCACCAGACAACCCGAAGACATTAGGTGCCCCAAGGGAAAAATGCATATGATGTGGAGTAGCATTACTAGTTGCAATGCCGCATCTAAGGATGCCAAACTTTCAACCATCACCCACCCCGTACTCTGCCTAATCACAAGATTCCTTACCACCATCTTCAACTCCGCGGGAGAGCCCACCAAGGTGCCGGAGAACATCCGGCTATGTTTGTGGACTATGCTTCCGGAGGGGGTAGGGGTTCCGGATTGGGCAGATTTGTTTTTGAGGGCTTGCATTAAACACAGACAAAAATCTACCAAAGCAAGCATCCATCTTGGGAGGGTGATTTCATTCTTGGTAAGGCACTATGAAGAGGGCATTGGTGATGAGCAAGAGGTGAACATTTGTAGGGGATTGACGAGATAAAACCAACTTGGGCTCGAGGAGGTCCATATGTTTAAGACTAGCAAAGAGCAACCCTTGAAAGGGTTTTGGTTGGGGAGTGACGGGCTTAGTTACATGAAGATGCCTCGACCTCCAAACAACCCCTTACCTAGAGGACCCGCGGCGTGGGATTTTTTGTGTCCTAGGGAGGAGAGTTTGGGGGTGAGTAGTGAGGAGGCGGAGGTAGAGGAAGTGCCTTTGAGGCCACGACGGAGGGTAAGGAGAGAGGGAGGTGAGGGAAGTGAGCGAGTGAGCGAGAAGATCGAGATCCTCGCAATTGAGCAAGGACCTTCCCAAACCACAAATTATCAACAACAACCACCACCATTCCATATCCAATCATCCTTCCAAAGCCACCAAGACACCGACACCCCTATGTTTGATGCGGAGGGTCGTTCTACCATCCCCTTGGAGCCATGGCAACATCAAATGGCTACCTATTTTGCTAGCACCAACGACGTCTTGAAGCACATTAGTGGGAGGGTGGACGATTCGAACACTTGGCAACAACAACAAGGAGGTAGGCTTGAGTCATTGGATGATTGGCACAAGGTAGTGGACGAGAGAGAGAGAGATTGAGAGCGGAGGCCGAGAGGGCTCAAAGAGAGGAATGGAGGAGGATGGTAGAAGGGCAAGAGGAAGCCCGCCTTTGGAGAAAGCAACAAGATAAAAGGTGGCAAGAGCAACAAGAAATGTGGACAACTCAAAATGCTTGGAGGGAGCAAGCTACGAGCCATTTTCAAGCTCAAAATGAGCGCCACCACACCTATCTTCAAGACTCCTATGAGGATGCGGTGGCACAAGAAGATGTATATGGCTTGGCTAGCTCACTCTTTGGTATGTCCATCCAACAAAACCCGGGCTACCCAACTCCGTACACTCAAGAGGTCCTTGATGAAGGCCTATAACGAAGAAGAAGGGTTAGAGAAGCAAGGGAAAAGAGGATAAACCGAGGAGGTGCCTCGGGTTCTTCTCATTTCAACAATTGATGAGGTAACCATTTTCTTTTCTCCTACAATGAGGACATTGTATGTTCTAAGTGTGAGGGAGAAGATTGTATATATTTATTTTGTTTTGATGCATTGTATTTTGTTTGTTGTTATTTTGAAAAAAAAAAAAAAAAAAGAAAAAGAAAAGAAAAAAATTGAAAACCCCGGCTAGGTGAAAACCCACAAGGGTGGGCACCTAGGCAAAATTGGGAAGGTGGCCGAGGACGGAATGAAAACCCGAAAGGGCATTCCGGGCAAAATGAAAAATCGAGTTGCGAGCCACCAATGAGAGGAAAGGAAAAGCTAAGGTGAAAACCCGAAAGGGCACCTTAGGCAAAATGAGGGATTTTCAAGAAAAAAAATGGAAAAAAAATGAAAAATGAAAAAAATTTGAGCATAATACTTTCTATGATGAGGATTTTGGAGGCATAAGAAGGGAGTTATAAGGAGGAAATTGGAAGGAGGCTAGTTTAGGACTTCTTTTATTTTTATTTTTGAGTCACAAAAACTTGGTTTCAAATTGGTGGATTTCTCTTGGTGGTTGCTTGGTTGTGCAAATTGTGTAGTTTGGGGCCAACCAAGTAACCATGCTTTACACTAGTGAAGTAATAAGGGGGTGGTATAAGTAGTGGAGTTGCATGGAGTTTGGTGATGAAGGTCATCTCGCTATGCCTTGGGATAAGGCAAAGATGGTCATACTACATTTTTGGGAGCTATAAGAAGGGAGGAATTGAGTGAAATGAGTTGGAGTTGGTGGTGTGTCAAGTCTTGTTTAGAGGGAGTTATAAGTAGGAAGAGGTAAGGGAAGAGTGTTAAAACAACCTTGAGTCATTTTTTTTTTTTAATAGGTGGTTGTGTTTTGAGGGAGATATAAGAAGGTAGTGGTGAGGGAAGAGAGGTCATTACCTTCGCATGCTATGTTTGGACTCGTGTTTGTCTTGCTAATCTCGAGTTTTACACGGGACGAGTAAAAGTCCAAGTGTGGGGGTATTTGACAACACCAAATTGTGTTGTGTCTAGTAGTATTTATTAGGGTCTTCTGTTTTACTTTTTACGGGTCATTAGCATTGTTTTATGTTAACTTTAGTTTTTGTAATAATGTTGTTATTTAGTAATTTGAGTCGATTTTGAGAGTCAAACCCGGAAGTCAACGAAAGTCAAACCCGAAACCCGAGACCCAAAAACCCGGAAATTGGAGTGGGCTAGCAATGAATCATCAAGGCAAGAAGACCAAGCCCAATGGGTCAATGGAAGTCAAGGCGGGGCCAAAATATAAGGGTCTACGAAAGTCAAGAAGGAAAAGCAAAGGAAAATCTGGCAGCACAGGACGCTGCCAGCGTCATCAGGACGCTGCCAGCGTCGAATCTCAGCACGACATTTCTTCATTTCTCCGTCTTGTCTTTTGAAAGCCCACCTTTGAAGGCCCCTAGGTTTGCGGACCAAGGGTATTTAAGCAGAAATCTGAAGAGAGAGAATGGAGCCAAGCATACAACATTCAACATCATATTTTTCCTTAGAAATTCTCTAGTTTATTCTTCAACTTTGGCTCTTGTAATTGGTTTGAATTTAGAAATAGGTTGTAATATGAAGATTATGGGTAGCTAATCTTTTCTTTGCTTAGTGTAATTTGAACAAGTTCTTCCCTTTTAGCATTGTAAGACCTTTTGAACCTTCCTTCTCTATTTAATTCCATTTTCTCATGTTTGAATTCCATTGTTGAATGAATTGTTGTTAAGACTAACCATCCTAGCAATTGTTTGTTTAATTATTTGCTTTGTCTTGATAAATTTGGTTAATTTGTCTAGGTATTTGTTGAAGCAACCTTGAAAGATTGCAACTTTGGTTTAAAAGTTGGAATCTTTTGAGTGGAATTTGGGTTATTGTGTGATTAGAACTTGGTTTAATATTTTTATTACATGATTCTAGCATGTTTCTTTGGTTTTGTGCTTAAAGCTTGCATCTTTAATTATGCTTATGTTTTAATAAGTATTGGTTGAGTTGTATTGGGTCATTCATGGATAGTTTAATTCATGGTGGCTAATTCTTAGAAACTTGTATTAGATAATTAGAGAAGAGAGGAAAGGAGGGGTCTTTACTTTGTTAATTGTGGGAAACATGGGATAATTGCACTAAGTTGTTTCTCCATACTTGAATCTTTGAATATTTAGTTGTTGTTGGTAATTTTAGACTTGATAATCAATTCTCATGCAAAACTTCCTCCCTATATGTTTTCCTACATGTTTTCCCATTGTGAATATCATAGTTTGTAATTAATTTAAACCTTTGTTAATTAGTGTCTTAATTAGTAATTAGTGCCTTAATATGTGATTAGAGTCATTAGTTTTGTTAATTGATATTTTGGAAGAGTCTAGATTAGATTATTTTAGTATTACCGCTTTCCCTTGGGTTCGACCCTTTTCTTACCCTTACTACCCTTTTATTTAGGTTGGTTTGAGTCTAAGTAAGGTTTTATAAATTTCTATTTGGCGTAGCTAATTTGAGGAATTAACGACACCGTATTTTAGCTCGTCATGGGGTAGTGTGTTTTCTTAATTTTTGTGTTAAATTAAAAGGACAAGGTTATTGAGAATAGGAGGGAGTACAATTTACATTTAGGTATTAAATATAATAAAAGTATAAGTAAAAGTTATCAGCACCAAATTGGTGCTTCTAATTCTGAAGGCTAAAAACTAATTGAGTTCTTGAACAAAGAACTTGTTGCTGCCAAAGTTTTCTACCAAAACTGGGAAGGAAGTCAGACTGTATTTAATTTTCTTACGAGTCAATATAATAACCATGAGAAAAGGGCTTGACTCTGTTACAAACACAATAGTAGCACTCACTGTTGCATTTGAAACCAAGAAGCAAGGCAAACTGATTTTCGAAAAAGAAAGTACGTCGGGCTTCCTGAAAATATCATTTGCAACTATTGTGGCACGACTGGTCATGTGTTTAACAATTGCACCAAACGTGTTAAGGATTTAAAGATAAATTCAAGTGTCGTTAAATAAATGTGGATTAGAAGAGACTTGTTGAAAGAAGTGTCTCACAAGAAGGGACCCAAACTTATTTGGGTTCCTAAACTAAAAGCTTTATTTCTTATAGGCATTAGTGAGGGGCAGCAGCAATTGGTACTTCGTTAGTGGATTCTCTCATCACATGACGGGAAATGAAACTCAATTCCTCTCACTAAAAGCCTATGATAGTGGCACTGTGACGTTTGGTGACAATTAACAAAATAGGTGAAATTATTGGTATTTGAAAATTGATAAGTCAAGCTGACAATGTGTCGACAAAGTGTTGTTTGTCAAAGGTTTGAAGAACAATCTCCTAAGTATCTCTTAATTATGTGACCGTGGAAACATAGTGTCCTTGCTAATGTTTGTAAAATACTTGATGCTAAAACTAAAGAACTCATTCTTGAAGGTAGACGTGTTAGGGATGTTTACATGACCAACCTTGGATCCTTAGCCAGAAAAACATTGTCTTGCATGAGTGTTCTTAAAAATGATCCAAAGCTATGACATAAAAGGTTGGGACAAGTGAAATCTAACACACTCAACACCCTTAAGAAACTTGACTTAGTTGACGGTCTTCCAAACATTAAATTCAACTTCAATGAATTTTATGATGATTGTGCTAAAGGAAAACAGGTAAGATGCTCCTTTAAATCCAAAAAGTTTGTTAGCACTTCTCGACCTTTAGAACTTCTTCATATTGATCTTTGTGGTCCTATGCGTACTCGTAGTAGAGGTGGAAGTCGCTTTGTGTGTGTCATTGTTGATGATTTCTCTCGTTATGTGTGGCTACTATTCTTGAGCTCAAAAGATGAAGCATTTGATGAATTTCAAATTTGGTTGAAAATGGTCCAAAACAACTTTGATCAAAAACTTGTGTCATTAAGATCGGATCATGGAACCGAATTTGAAAATTCATCATTTGAGTTCTATTGTGATTAACATGGTGTTAGTCATAACTTTTTCGCACGTCGAACACCTCAACAAAATGGGGGTGGTTGAACGTATGAACCGTACACTTGAAAATATGTCTAGGACCATGCTTCTAAGTTGCAATTTGCCAAAGAGATTTTGGGCCGAAGCGGTTAACACATCTTATGCTACATCTATAACCGCGTTATGATCCGCAAAATGCTAAACAAAACGCCATATGAATTACTACGAGGTCGTAAGCCCAACATCTCACACCTTAGATGTTTTGTTCACAATAATGGAAAAGGCAATTTGGGAAAATTTGATGCTCGTAGTGATGAGGTCGTGTTTGTTAATTGGGTATTCAGATCATAGTAAAGGCTATAAATTCTATAACAAAAGAACCATGAAAATGGAAGAAAGCGTTCATGTGATATTTGATGAATCTAGTGTTCTTGGTTCTTCTGAACAGGAAGAAGATGGCGAGGATGATAATGATTTTGAGATTGATCTATTGTGACAACCCTCGCGAATGCGGAAATAATAAACAAACAAGCATGTGAATTATATTGCGGAAATAGGTAGTTTTTAAAAACTTTTATACATGCAAGTTAAATAAAACGAGGAGTGTCAAAATATTACAACTAAGTGCGGAAAATAACAAAGAGACGGAGTCTCTCAAAATGTTAACAAAGAACAAGTGTTTAGCAAATAAGCTAAAATCGTCTAGAGGTTAATCTTCCAGGGACAACGCCCGCTAGCTCACACCCGAACCCCAAAATATCATATCCAAAAAGCCATCCATGCAAGCCACCTGTTCATTCATGAAAAACATGAACGCCACAGTCAGTGGGGAGTAACTCCGGGTTCTCCCAGCCATATCACATTAAACGTACATATAAGGAAATACAAAAGTAGATCATGCATATATAGATATACATGTGAGGTACAATAAGAATAGATAGGCAATATGAGATATAAAGATAAGATCATATAGAAATCCAATCCGAACCATCATGCTATTCAAAGACTCGGGAAAGACACTCTTAGGCAATCGAATACGCTCACTATGGCTTACATCTCACCGTTAGCGGTATAAGATTGATAAGATTGAGATTCGACAGACAACACAAGTCAAGTCATGCGATGATCACAATAAATACAACATAATATCATCCATTCACGAACCAAGACATTGACGGTGTCTAATCATACAATGACCATGAACAATATCATGAAATCACGCATTCAAAGACGACACAAGACGACAACTCTCACGGTAAATGAAACGCACTAGCATCGTGTACATGGCAAGTATGATTAACAGGCATCCACGGGATAAAGCGTTTCCCTGAACTCATACACGATGCTACATTTCGTATATGTAGACTAATTTCCTCCTGGTAGGACGACGATAATAATACGGTCCTAGTCTAAATCTGGCCAGCCTCTCGGAATAAATCATGTTCCGATTCGACACGCGATGACATTTCGCATCCAAGACTCGGTCTTACAAAAGAAAACGCCGAGTACCCCAAATTCGGTAGATCAATTCACGAAAGAGGCGGAAAACGAGCTCAAGCCTCATAACATGCGGTACGCTACATGCAAATAACACCACCTCGCAAGTACACAACATTTGACGGCCGGGTCGAACAACGCATAGCGTTCAACTCCCAACAACGTCGTCGTATGCCCACTAACACATGCATTTAAGTAGTAGGATACCTCTCCGTTCCGACATTCCAGTCTTACGAACGGGAAGGTAGCCAAGGGAATGAGAGTACAAAGCACAAGGCAAAACAGTGCTCAAACCGTATCATTTGTAAAAACCGACTCAAAGTGAGACATAGTAAAAACCGTCACAAAACATGTGATACAAGCGAATGAAATATCATATAACCAAAACATGAATATTATAAGTCACTACGTAAAATTATACGATAAACGAACCATGCGAACTATTATAAATTACGAGTTTTAGAAAATAAAGGAAAAGATCACAGCCGTGTTCCAGGCCGGTCAGGAGGGAGGCGACCGGTGGGCCGGCTCAGAACACAGGCAAAAACCAAAAATCATCCAAAACAGAGAAATGTGTTCCAGGCCGGTCGATGGACCGGCGGCCGGTGGACCGGCACAGAGCACACCTATACAAAAATTCCAATTTCTCAAAGTTGTTACTGATGTGTTCCCAGCCGGTGGGCAGACCGGCGGCCGGTCGACCGGCAGGGAACCCCAGTTCACCCGAGAGCCTCTTTCACTTAACCAATTCATTTCAATTCTCATATATACTTCAAATAATTATCAACAATCAATATACATCATCAACATTCATCATATAACAACATTCATTAATCATAACATGATTCCTAAGCTTCTAATCGTATTCTAAATACGATTTCTAGCATATAAAGCATGTAAAACACGTAAATGATACCGAGTAACCCTTCACCGTTACCTTTAAGCGTATTCACTACTCGTCAAGCTCCTCTTCAATAAGGTAATAGTCTTTGTCGGGATCTTGGAGGTCACCACCTACAAATAGATCATAAAAGATGAATGAAATTCATCTTGAGAAAGACGGGAAATTTGAAAAGCGAGAAAGACGATGATTTTAACATCAATACGGATAGCGGAAGGTAAGGGGAGAAGAATGAGACGAACTTACGTGAATTCTAGCAAGTAACGAATGAGCTAGGATGATTCAAAGATCGAAAAAGCTATGGAGGCAAGGGTTTGAGTTTTCTTAAAGAGGAAGAAAAGTTTGTGTTTGTGTTTGAGTAAGAAATAGGTTAAGGGAGTGAGTGGAATATGAAAGAAAAAGTCAAGGAAAGTCAAACTCGCCTTAAGACGGGATTCTCATGGAATCTCGCGGAAATTCCAAATACGAACTCGGAAATTCTAAATTCGACTCGGAAAATAAAATTTACGATTAAAACTATATTTCGCTGAAAAGTAACCGTAAAATATTTTCACTATAAAAATAGGGTACATTTCCGGGTGTTACAATCACCCCACCTTTTAAAAAGTTTCGCCCTCGAAACTTGAGGGAAAGAAAAATATACCTTACTCGAATAGACTCGGATATTTACTACGCATAGAAGCTTCAGTTTCCCAAGTCTCTTCTTCGACATTAACACTTCTCCACAAGATTTTCACCAAAGGAACTACTTTACTTCTCAACTTCCTATCCTTACGATCTAGGATGCGGATCGGCTTCTCTTCAAAGGATAAATTCGGTTCAAGCTCGGGCAATTCCCTTTGAAAAACATGGCTTGGATCACTAACATACTTCCTCAATTGAGAAACATGGAATACATCATGAACCTTAGCCAAATTCGGGGGCAAATCCAACTTGTAAGCAACGACACCAATCCTTTTCACAATATCAAAGGGTCCAATGTATTTCGGGCTCAATTTACCCTTAACACCAAACCTTTTAACACCCTTCATTGGAGATACCTTCAAGAACACTTTATCTCCCACCTCGAATTCTAAAGGCCTTCTTCGGATATCGGCATAAGACTTTTAACGGTCTTGAGCGGCTTTCATTCTATCACGAATGACCTTCACATTATCAATGGTTTCAACAAGAACATCGGGGCCTAAATCACGATTGTCACTCAATTGATTCCAACATATAGGACTCCGACATTTCCTTCCATAAAGAGCTTCATAAGGAGCCATCTTAATCGATGCATGATAACTGTTGTTGTAAGAAAACTCCACCAACGGTAAACTCTTTTCCCAACTAGACTGAAAGTCAAGAGCACAAGCTCTAAGCAAGTCTTCTAAAGTCTGAATAGTCCTCTCAGTTTGACCATCCGTAGCGGCATGAAAAGCAGTACTCATCAACAACTTACTACCCATGGCCTCTTGTAAAGCTTTCCAAAATCTCGAACAGAATCTCGAATCTCGGTCGGATATAATCTCCAAAGGAACACCATGGTATCTAACAATTTCATCAACATAGGCTTTGGCTAAACGATCTAAGCTCCAAGTTTCTTTGATCGGAATAAATCTAGCACACTTGGTCAAACGATCAACAACAACCCAAACGACATCTTTACCTCCAACGGTCCTCGGCAAAGCCATAACAAAATCCATAGAAATAGATTCCCACTTCCATAGCGGAATATCCAACGGTTGTAGCAATCCACCGGGCCTCTTGTGTTCAATCTTCACTTGTTGGCAAGTAAGACATCTACCAACATATGACACAACATCGCCCTTCAAGTTTGGACACCAAAATTGTAGCTTCAAATCTTTGTACATCTTATCACGACCGGAGTGAATAGAATTAGGGGAAAGATGAGCTTCATCAAGAACTCGCTTCCTCAAATTAAGAGCATTAGGAACAAACAAACGACCATGGAAACGAAGAACACCTTCATTATCGAACTTGAAATCTTTACCTTTACCTTCAAGAAGTTTGGCTTGAATAGACTTGTAGGTAATATCATCAACTTGGCTTTCGCGGATTTCACGGAGAAACACAGGCTCGGCAATCATAGCACCAACATGAACAAATCCACGCTCTACAAATTCCAAACTCAACCTTCGAAACTCGGCACAAAGATCAACAGGTAATACATGCATAACATTCAAAGCATGAGAAGCTTTCCTACTAAGAGCATCGGCAACAACATTCGCCTTCCCTTCATGATACAATAACTCAAAATCATAATCGTTCACCAACTCCAACCATCTTCTTTGCCTCATATTCAACTCTTTTTGAGTAAATATGTACTTCAAACTCTTGTGATCGGTGAAGATACGACAATGAACTACAATTAAATAATGTCTCCACACTTTCAAAGCATGAACAACCGCGGCCAATTCTAGATCATGAGTAGGATAGTTCACCTCATGAACTCTCAATTGCCTTGAAGCATAAGCCACCACCTTCCTATTCTGCATAAGAACACAACCCAATCCCATTTTAGAAGCATCACAATAGACATCAAAGTCTACTCCATCTTCAAGCAAAGTCAACACCGGAGCGGTAGTTAACCTCTTCTTTAACTCTTGAAACGCTGCTTCACAAGCTTCATTCCATAGGAATTTGGTTTCCTTCTTCAATAACTGGGTCATAGGTCTAGCAAGCTTAGAGAAATCCTTGACAAATCTTCGGTAATAACTAGCTAAACCAAGGAAACTTCGAATCTCTCTAATATCAGTCGGACTCTTCCAATCAACAACGGCCTCAATTTTCGAAGGATCCACCATTACACCTTCTTTTGAAATCACATGCCCAAGAAAGGACACCTTAGGTAACCAAAATTCACACTTAGAGAACTTAGCATACCACTTATGACGACGTACAACACCCAAAATAATCCTCAAATGAATAGCATGCTCTTCTTCGGACTTGGAGAAAATAAGAATATCATCAATGAATACCACCACACACTTTTCAAGATACTCACTAAATGTGCGGTTCATCTGATCCATAAAGATAGCGGGAGCATTCGTCAATCCAAATGGCATTACCTTGAACTCATAATGGCCATACCTCGTACTGAAAGCGGTCTTTGGAATATCAACATCTCTAACCGGAATTTGATGATAACCGGACCTCAAATCAATCTTTGAAAAAGTAGAAGCACCCTTTAATTGATCAAACAAATCTTCAATTCTCGGTAAAGGATACCTATTCTTGATTGTAATCCGATTCAATTCACGATAATCAATACACAACCTCATAGAGCCATCCTTCTTCTTCACAAAAAGAACAGAAGCACCCCAAGGCGAGGCACTTGGTCGAATAAAGCCCTTTTCAATCATATCATCCAACTGCTTCTTTAATTCTTTCAATTCAGACGGAGCCATACGATAAGGAGCTTTGGCAATTGGACCAGAACCAGGAACAAGATCAATAGAGAATTCAACATCTCTCTCGGGAGGAATCCGAGGTAAATCTTCGGGGAATACATCAATGAATTCTCGAACAATAGGCACATCTTCAATATTTGGCAAAGAGGTATTTGAAGAAGTCACAACACACTAGAATGCTTGGTGACCTTTTCTTACCATACTTACCAACTTCAAAGCAGAAATTAAAGACACACCTTTACGGGGATGAGATCCCTTATAGGTTATTCTAATACCTAAAGGACTCTTTAAGAAAATCTTTTGATCACGACACTCGAACCTAGCATGATACATAGCTAACCAATCAATACCTAAGATTATATCAAACTCTCCTAAAGGAAACTTAAGGAGATTTGCGGGAAAGATAGAACCCGAAATAGATATTGGTACATTTGGATAAAGGGTAGAACAAGAGATAATATCTCCGGATGGTAAGGATATGGGAGTATCCTCACTAGATGTAGGCTCGATAGATAACTTATTAGCATAAGTCGATGACACAAAAGACATTGAAGCACCGGTATCAAATAAAATAAGACACGGTTGGTCTAAGATTGAGAACATACCCGTAATAATTTCGGGATGAGCGTCGGCTTCAGCACGACTCATGACAAATATTGAATCCTTAGGTTTAGGAGGAGGGAACAACTTTCGATCGGGGCAATCCTCGTAACGATGACCACCCTTCTGACAAAAGAAGCACACATAAGGCCGGCTGTTACAAGACACACCGGGGTGGTGTGGTTGTCTACAACGATTACACTGACGACCTTGAGCTTGAGCTTGAGGAGCATAAGGCCTATGAGCCACATTTGAAGTAGCTCTAGGAATAAAAGGAGCAGGATTCCTTGTATAGGCATTGGAAGGAGGATTAAATCTCCTCTTGCTAGCATAAGAATTAGAAGAAGACGGAATAAACGGCCTCTTCCCAAAAGCATTCGGCCTAGGAGCATAAGAAGGAGAGGGATTATTCATTAAAGCTTCATCTCTAATAGCCTTCATTGAGTTTTCGGCCCACAAGGCATCATCGTAGAGATCTCCAAAGGATGCGGTACCCCTTCTCACTTTACTTTGAAGAACGACATTCAACTTGTTACGATAATAGAATGCTCGGTCTTCATCATCACGGATAAGCCTCGGCGCAAAGTGAGCGAGCTTATTAAACTCCGTAGTAAACTCTTGAGCCGATAGGTTGCCTTGTTTAAAATCAATGAACTCTTTAAGCCTTTGCTGTTTAAGCTCTTTAGGATAAAATCTACCCTCCACAAGAGCTTTAAAGCAAGCCCAGTTAAAGTCCTCTTCAAGAACAACAGTGGCACTTGTGATAGCCCACCAGTTGTCGGCTTCCCTCACCAGAAAGTGCTTTGCGATTCTAACCTTGTCCTCTTCTCGGACTTGGTATAGATCGAATTGTTTCTCCATCTCACGGAACCAATCAGATAACTCCGTCGGATCCGGCTCTCCACCATATGGTACGATCTTACTTCTCGCTATTTGTCCAGCTACCCACGCGTAGCCACCTTGATGGTTTTCTTCTCTTCTAGGGGGAACTTGGTTGGCATTAGCTAGAGCGAGATCTTGCTGATTCTTCAGCACTTGAGTAAGAGCTTCCATCATAACATTCTCAGCTAATCGTGGTCTAACCATCTTCATAAGAAACAAAAACAAATTAAGTTACTCCTATCAATTAGCATAAACAAATAGACTACCAAGCAAAGTCCTTAACTTCTACCCAATCTCTCATTTATTATTTCAAGGTCAAGTAGTTTAAGTTAGGGTTCACGTGTGTGCGTCGGGAGCGATAAAAAGCTCTGATACCAAATGTGACAATCCTCGCGAATGCGGAAATATAAAACAAACAAGCATGTGAATTATATTGCGGAAATAGGTAGTTTTAAAAACTTTTATACATGCAAGTTAATTAAAACGAGGAGTGTCAAAATATTACAAACTAAATACAGAAATATAACAAAGAAACGGGGTCTCTTAAAATGTTAACAAAGAACAAGTGTTTAACAAAACTAGCTAATATCGTCTAGAGGTGAAACTTCCAGAGACAACGCCCGCTAGCTCACACCCGAACCCCAAAATATCATATCCAAAAAGTCATCCATGCAAGCAACCTGTTCATTCATGAAAAACATGAACGCCACAGTCAGTGGGGAGTAACTCCGGGTTCTCCTAGCCATATCACATTAAACGTACATCAAAGAAGATACAAAGGTAGAGCATGCATACTTATAGATATACATGTGAGATACGATAAGAAATAGATAGGCAAGTATAGATATACCGTGTACATGGCAAGTATGATTAACAGGCATCCACGGGATAAGCATTTCCCTGAACTCATACACGATGCTAAATTTCGTATATGTAGACTAATTTCCTCCTGGTAGCACGACGATAATAATACGGTCCTAGTCTAAACCTGGCCAGATTCTCGGAATAAACGTTTTCCCCGAAAACAATTCGACAATGCGTGACATTTCGCATCCAATGACTCGGTCTTACAATATATATGCCGAGTACCCCTACCCCAAATTCGGGTAGATCAATTCACCGAAAGAGGCGGAAAGACTCAAGCCTCATAACAACGGTACGCTACAATGCAAATAACACCACCCACCTCGCAAGTTCCACAACATTTGACGGCCGGGTCGAACAACGCATAGCTTTCAACTCCCACATAGTCTCGTATGCCACTACACATGCATTTAACAGTACAGGATACTCTCCGTTCCGACCTTCCATCCCCCACCCCACCACCTTACGAACGGGAAGGTAGCCAAGGACATGAGAGTACAAAGCACAAGACAAAATAGTGTTCAAACCGTATCATTTGTAAAACCGACTCAAAGTGGGACATAGCAAAACCGTCACAAAACATGTGATACAAGCGAATGAAATATCATATATCCAAAACATGAATATTATAAGACTCTACGTAAAATTATACGATAAACGGATCATGCGAACTATTATAAATTACGAGTTTTAGAAGTCAAAGGAAAACAACACAGCCGTGCTCCAGGCCGGTCAGGGGACCGGCGGCCGGTGGGCCGGCTCAGAACACAGGCAAAAATCCAAAAATTACAAAAACAGAGAAATGTGGTCTAGGCTGGTCGATGGACCGGCGGCCGGTGGACCGGCACAGAGCACACCTATACAAAAAATTCCAATTTCTCAAAGTTGTTACTGATGTGTTCCCAGCCGGTTGGCAGACCGGCGGCCGGTCGACCGGCAGGGAACACCTCTTCACCCGTGAGCTTCCTTTACTTATCCAATTCATTTCATTTCTCAAATATACTTCTAATAATCATCAACAATCAATATACATCATCAACATTCATCATATAACAACATTCATTAATCATACCATGAGTCCTAAGCTTCTAATCGTATTCTAAATACGATTTCTAGCATATAAAGCATGTAAAACACGTAAATGATACCGAGTAACCCTTCACCGTTACCTTTAAGCGTCGCTACTAATCGTCAAGCTCCTTCTCTTCATAAGGTAATAGTCTTTTGGCGGGATCTGAAGTCACTACCACCTACACATAGATCATAAAAGATGAATGAAATTCATCTTAGAAAGACGGAAAGTTTGAAAAGCGAGAAAGACGACATGATTTTAATATCAATACACTACGGATAGAGGAAGGTAAGGGGAGAAGAATGAGACGAACTTACGCGAATTCTATCAAAGAACGAAGGAGATACGATGATTCAAAGATCGAAAATAAAGAGGGAGGCAAAGCTTTGAGATTTCTTAAGGAGGAAGTAATTTGGTTTGTGTTTGAGTAATGAATTAGGTTAAGGAGGGAGTGAGAGTTGTGTAAGGCAAAAGTCAAACAAAAGTCAAACTCGCCTTAAGACGGGATTCTCATGGAATCTCGCGGAAATTCCAAATACGAACTCGGAAATTTTAAATTCGACTCGAAACAATAAATTCTAAATTAAAACTTAAAATTACTGAAAAGTATCCGTAAAATATTTTCAATATAAAAATAGGGTACATTTCCGGGTGTTACAATCACCCCACCTTTTAAAAAGTTTCGCCCTCGAAACTTGAGGGAAAGAAAATATACCTTACTCGAAAAGACTCGGATATTTACTACGCATAGAAGCTTCAGTTTCCCAAGTCTCTTCTTCGACATTAACACTCCTCCACAAGATTTTCACCAAAGGAACTACTTTACTTCTCAACTTCCTATCCTTACGATCAAGAATGCGGATCGGCTTCTCTTCAAAAGATAAATTCGGTTCAAGCTCGGGCAATTCCCTTTGAAATACATGGCTTGGATCACTAACATACTTTCTCAATTGAGAAACATGGAATACATCATGAACCTTAGCCAAATTCGGCGGCAAATCCAACTTGTAAGCAATGGCACCAATCCTTTTCACGATATCTAAGGGTCCAATGTATTTCGCGCTCAATTTACCCTTAACACCAAACCTTTTAACACCCTTCATTGGAGACACTTTCAAGAACACTTTATCTCCAACCTCGAACTCTAACGGCCTCCTTCGGATATCGGCATAAGACTTTTGACGGTCTTGAGCGGCTTTCATTCTATCACGAATGACCTTCACATTATCAATGGTTTCAACAAGAACATCGGGGCCTAAATCACGATTGTCACTCAATTGATTCAAACATATAGGACTCCGACATTTCCTTCCATAAAGAGCTTCATAAGGAGCCATCTTAATCGATGCATGATAACTGTTGTTGTAAGAAAACTCCACCAACGGTAAGCTCTTTTCCCAACTAGTCTGAAAGTCAAGAGCACAAGCCCTAAGCAAGTCTTCTAAATTCTGAATAGTCCTCTCAGTCTGACCATCCGTAGCGGCATGAAATGAAGTACTCATCAACAACTTACTACCCATGGCTTCTTGCAACGCTTTCCAAAATCTCGAACAGAATCTCGGATCTCGGTCGGATATAATCTCCATCGGAACACCCCTATACAAAAATTCCCAAAAATTTCAAGGTTGTTACTGATGTGTTCCCAGCCGGTGGGCAGACCGGCGGCCGGTCACCCGGCTGGGAGCACCTCTTCACCCGTGAGCTTCCTTTACTTACCCAATTCATTTCAATTCTCAAATATTCTTCTAATAATTATCAACAATCAATATACATCATCAACATTCATCATATAACAACATTCATTAATCATAACATGATTCCTAAGCTTCTAATCGTATTCTAAATACGATTTCTAACATATAAAGCATGTAAAACACGTAAATGATACCGAGTAACCCTTCACCGTTACCTTTATGCGTCTTCACTACTCGTCAAGCTCCTCTTCAATTAGAAAATAGTCTTTGTCGGGATCTTGGAGGTCACCACCTACAAATAGATCATAAAAGATGAATAAAATTCATCTTGAGAAAGACGGAAAGTTTGAAAAGCGAGAAAGACGATGATTTTAAGATCAATACGGATAGAGGAAGGTAAGAGGGGAAGAATGAGACAAACTTACGCGAATTCTAGCAAAGAACGAAAGAGCTATGAGAATTCTAAGATTGAAACAAAGAGGGAGGCAAGGGTTTGGTTGCTTAAGAAAGAAGAAATGTTGAATGTGTTTGTGATTATGTGAATGAAATAGGTTAAGGGAGTGAGTGGAATATGAAGGAAAAAGTCAAGGAAAGTCAAACTCGCCTTAAGACGGGATTCTCATGGAAACTCGCGGAAATTCCAAATACGAACTCGGAAATTCTAAATTCGACTCGGAACATAAAACTCTAAATTAAAACTTAAAATTACTGAAAAGTATTCGTAAAATATTTTCATTATAAAAATAGGGTACATTTCCGGGTGTTACATTGATTCCATGGAACATCTAGAGTCAAACATTGCGGAGATATTATGCAAGTTAGTAATGATATTTCCCCCTTTTTTCTTCAATTCCATGGAGCATTTACCTATTCACTTACCTTATGAAGCGAAGGTTGGAGAACCTGTTCAATATCGATGGATGTATCTATTTGAGAGGTTCCTTAATCATTTGAAAAAGAAGGTTGGCAACAAAGCTCGGGTCGAGGGTTCCATATGCAACGCTTTTTTGTTAGAGGAAATTTCAAATTTTTGTTCCCTATATTTTGTAGATCACATTGACACAAAAGCGAAGGACTTAGAGGTTGGTGTGAATTCCGATAAACAACTAGATTCAAATAT
>JAIUZE010067860.1:0-11670 GCA_022085475.1 Heliosperma pusillum | reverse complement strand
TTTTCCTACCTTGTGGTATAGCCTCGAGTTACAGAAGTCGACTATTGACGGTACTAGGAACTTATGCCTGTTTCTAGACGTATTGGTCTTTCATGTTTGATGATTCTATTAATCTTAGAAGGTGAGATGCAAGCCGGCTAAGGTTGATAGAGTTTGGATTACCGGATGTTAACTGATTCACATGATATTATGTTGGATTAGGGTTTGAGTGTATCATGCCCATGTTAACGGTAACCTCTGAGCTAGCATACCAGCTTCCCTACCTCGTGTTATAGATTGTTAACGGTTTCACATGATAGCTTTCACATGCTAGGTTATTTGTTAGTTATCTGTTTCATAACATGAAAAGCATATCATATATGTTAAAGTTTTGTATTTTCCATATACATTGCTTTTATGTTATTCATGTTTTATTAAACGCGACATTTCGTGGCTGGGAGAACTCGGAGTTACTCCCCACTGACTGTGGCTTCCGTGTTTATATTTAATGCGGTTGGCAGGTTTGTGATGCATACATTGGGTACATTGACGAGCTAGCGAGCGAAGTATTTACCTTGGACCTATATTCGGTTGTTAGGATTGTATATTATTATACACTCTTTTATTTCCGTATTTATACGGGAGATATGTCTCCCGTTTTGGATATTTCTTATGTATAATATTATTTTCCTTTTGTTATGAACCTTTTTCTTTAAGACACCTTTGTTATGATGAATATATTTAATAGTAGGTTCCGGTTTTAAAATTACCGATTTTCACTAAAGTGAACCTATTAGAAACGTATTCTCATCTTTTATTTATTTAAATTACTTGTTTTATTTTTCCGCAAATTTGAGGGTGTCACATTTTGTTTGTCGATCTCAATCTATCAAACTTATACCGCTACGTTGAGATGGCAAGCCCTAGTGAGCGTATTCGGTTGCCTAAGAGTGTCCTTTCCGAGTCTTTTGTATAACATTATGGTTCGGAATTTGTATTCCATAATGCTCTTATCATTAAATATCGAATTGCCTATCTATCCTTATCGTATTTCACATGTATATCTATATATGCATGATTCTACTTTTGTATTTCCTTTTATGTACGTTTAATGTGATATGGCTGGGAGAATCCGAAGTTACTCCCCACTGATTGTGGCGTTCATGTTTTTCATGGATGAACAGGTTGCTTGCTTGGATGGCTTTTTGCTTGGTATTTTGTGTTCGGGTGTGAGCTAGCGAGCGTTGTCCCTGGATTGAAACACCTCTAGACGATTTTAGCTAGTTTGCTAAACACTTTGACATTTATAACATTTTGAGAGACTTCGTCTCTTTGTTGTATTTCGTACTTTAGTTTGTAATAATTGACACTCCTCGTATACTTCTTCTTGCATGTATAAAAGTTTTTAAAATACCGTATTTTCCGCTATTAAATTCACATGCTTGTATGTTTTTATTTTCCGCATTCGCGAGGGTTGTCACAGTTGGTATCAGAGCTTTATCAATCCCGACGCACATACGTGAACCCTAAACTTAAACTTCTTGACCTTGAAATAATAAATGAGAGATGGGTAGAAATTAAGGACTTTACTTGGTAGTCTTTGGTGTACTTGATGTTTGTTAGGTTCTAACTTGTTTGTTGATTGTGTTGAGTGATGTTATGTTTATTTATATCTACCGTCTTAAGGTGGATCATTGTGTTACCTAGAAGAAGTATCCTCTACCGAAGATTTGAAGATTGACAAGCCTAATTGAAGTGTATTTCTTCCTCATCTATGAATTCTCTCGTCCTTATTGTATTTTGCTCTCTTCCTTCTATCTAGGTGCTTCTTTCTCTTCCATCTTGTTTGCCTCTTGGAAATTACTCTTGATAGTTCCTCCATCTTACCATTGGTATCCTTACCTTCCTCTTGTAACATTTTTTGTGGATGCCATACCCATTTGTTTGTGGTATATTGTACTTGGTCGGAAGAACTTTGAATTTTGTGAAATATTAGTGTTTGTTAGAATGAATTTGTGATTTGAGGAAAATGGTGTAGATCTAAATTCACCCTATGTTGATGATTGGTTGTAACTCTAAGGAAAGGTAGTAAGATAATTTTGATGATTTTAATGCTTGCCATGACTAATGTGTAGATAGTTTATGGTATTTGATGGTGTAAGGTTGAATGAGTTGGCTAGGACTTCTTAACCCATTAGTGATTTAATCTTTTGAACTTAGGAGTTTAGTAATATTAGAGTGTCTTGAGGATCATATCTAAATTGGAGCTAGTTGTTCTAAGTGAGAATATTTGGATGATACCTTGAGGTGTAAAATGCTTTTGAGACTAAGTGACTTTTTGTGAATTCTAGTGTATGTGTTAGAGTATACGCTTGGTGGAAAATTAATTGGCTATAATTCTTGAATTTGAAAATATGATCTTATATCATAGTATCGGAGACTTGGTTGAGGTAGTAAGTCGTCGTGATTGATTAAACCATGTTACTTAAGGATTATGGTCATGAGTGGAATCTGATTATATTGGCTATGTCGGTGATGCCTTATGATGTTGATAATGACGTTCTGTTCGGTGTTCTATCTTGTGGGCCATAGGAGTTGAAAAGAGATTAGTATGGAGAATTCCTTATTAGTTCTTCGGTTTTGAAACCTTTGGGAGTGTGTCAAATTTTGGAGTTGAGAGAATGTTATTATGCTTGAGTTGCAATTCCGCAATTGGGAATCCGTGTTATATGAAGGGATGGATGAATTGGGTTGTAATCGATTTGTTAAATCTAGGTGTACCTTACTTTGATGATTTGTGGTACGATGGTCCCTTGTAAGAGACCTTTGTAGAGGAATAATTAAGATGTTTTAGTATCGCCCTGAGTTTGAAAGGGGAATTTTGTGGATTAAACCTTAAACCTTTTAATCGTACCATTATCCCTTTCCATTTCCTTTCATGCAAGTTCCTACTAAACCTGATTCCTAGGAAAATGTTTTATCTTATCTTTTCCTTTGCATGGCTATCTTCATGGCTATATCTATCCAATATCTAGCTTTTGGCTCTCTGCCTCTAGCGTTCCTCTAATTTTCGTCTGATCTTATCGCGATCGTGTTTCCCTCGAAATCTCCTATCGTTTCCAATGTCATGGTGTCATTGTCTTTTCTTCAGTGAGATGATTGGGTTGTTAGCTAGCTTCGTGTTGATTTTGAACATGAATAGGATTGGGATTTAAACCTTAGGATGAATCTGTTGGTGGTATTGTACTCTCTTGGTGGCTTCATTTATTGAGCTTGCTAGTGTAGTTGGAGTGTAAACTACTAAGGTTTACAAGTTTTAAGGAAGCTTGATTAGATTGACTCAAACTGAGAACAATGTTAAGTAACAAATGGATGTTGTTTTAGGGAGGGTGAGTTGTTTAGCTGAAAACTCAAGGGATATGACTTAGAGACCCTCCTCTACAACAAGGCACAAGAGAAAGGACTCAAAGACTGGTTTTAGAGATAGTTTTCAAGTGTTATAGCAAACCACAAACACCCTAGACTAGACTCAACAGCAAGCAAGTTAACCACAACAAGGCACAGATATAACTTGACTCACAAGACAAGGCACTGATCAAACACCTTGAAGATGTATCAGGCTTGTTTCAAACTACAGCTCTTAGCACAAATTTGATAGGTTTGAGGGATTTCTCAAAGTTAATTCATTCATAAAGTCTGCCTTACAACAACATACACGACCTCCTTATATAGGGAGGCTGATATCTTGTGAACCATTGGATGTATAGATCATCCAAGGGCCAGCTTAGGATCTAAACTACTTCTACTGACACTAATTAAGAACCTCACAATAGGACGAGTTTAACAACTAGCTAGTACAGACACAAAAGACACAAACAGACTAATGCAAAAAGCAATAAAGCAGTTTTTGTATTTTTCCTGAAATAGAACTCTGTTGTTCTTGTTGTCTTGCTGCTTTGCTCTGGGTGTTTTGTTGCTCCTTGGGACTCTCCACTTTTATTAGAACTTATATAAACCTGCCTTGGATGAAGACAAGTTGACTTAGGCAAAAGGAAACCTCATCTGAACATGTACTGCCTCTGCTATGCTGCTCACTGGACTCTAGCTTGGGGTGTCTGTTTCATGAGTTTTTTCTAGACTTCAAAAGGGTTTGTCCTGGGCAAACTTGTAGCTTAGAGGGTTGGCTTGATGGTAGGCCATGGTGGGGGTGGTTGGGATGCCCTGGTATACCTCCTAGCTGCAGGGTTTGTTGATTGGTCTGCCTGAGCCTGAATGGCTTTGTTTCTGTCTTGTGTGGGTAATGTGGGTTGTGTTGGGGCTTGGCATGGGTTGATGAGCCCTGGACTGTCTTCCTCACTGGTGTGGCTTGTCGTGGCTTGATCTTGGCTTGTCATAGCTTGTTGTTTGAACCTTGTAACTCGAGCTTCCATCTGAGGGGTCCTTGGGGTCAGGCTTGCCTTATTTGTGGCTTGATTATCAAGGCCCCTTGGGTGAGCTTCTGCTGCAACCTCCCCAGGTTGAAAAGGGCTTGACCTAAAGCCTGTGTCTTCCTCTCCCTCAGAGTCTTCAAAGAAAGGACTAAGATCTCCAACATTGAATGTCCCATGGACTGCATACTCTCCTGGTAGATCAATTCTGTAGGCATTAGGACCTATCATCTCTATGACTTGAAAAGGACCATCTGCTCTTAGCTCTAGCTTGTTCTTTCTCTTGGAAGGGAACCTTTCTTTCCTTAGGTTGATCCATACTAGGTCTCCTGGTGCAAAGTCTTTCTTGGTCTTAGGAACCTTGGCATTCTTCTTGTATAGATCATTAGCTTTCTCAATTTGTTTTCTTACTGATTCATGGAGTTTTAGCATTTGTTCCACCCTCTTCTTGGCATCATAGTGGATCTCTGACCTGCACACATTAGACAAACTCAAAGGCATTAAGGGGTTAGTACCATAGACCACTTCAAAGGGGGAGTGGCCTGTGGCTGCTGATGGAGATCTATTGAAAGAGAACTCTGCTTGAGCCAACTTCAAGTCCCAATCCTTGAGAGATTTGCTGACTATACACCTCAAGATACTTCCCAAGGTCTTGTTGGTCACCTCATTTTGGCCATCAGTTTGAGGATGATGGGAGGTACTAAACAACAACCTAGTGTTAAGCAGCTTCCACAATGTTCTCCAGAAATGGCTCATAAACTTTGTGTCTCTGTCAGACACAATAGTCCTTGGGACTCCATGTAACCTCACCGCCTCATCAAGGTATAGCTCTGCTACACTCACAGCATCTTCAGTCTTCTTGCAAGCAATGAAATGTGCCATGTTACTGAACCTATCCACAACCACCATGATAGAATCTTTCCCTCTTGCTGTCCTAGGTAATGCTACTATGAAATCCATACTTACATCTTCCCAAGGCCTACATGGGACTGGTAGGGGAGTGTAAGGTCCTGCTTGAAAAGAACTCTTGGCCTTTTGATAAACTCCACACCTTCTGAGCACTATTTGGACTTCTCCCGTCATCTTAGGCCAGTAGAATTGATCCTGTAGTATGTCCACAGTTTTCTTAACCCCAAAGTATCCTCCAAGGCCACTTCCATGTACCTCCTTGATCAATAGACTCCTATAAGATCCTCTGGGAACACACAGCTTGTTTCCTTTGAACAAGAATCCATTTTGCAGAGTGTAGGGTGAATCAATGGTCCTTGTTCCCTCTTTCTGTGCTAACCAATCTTCTGCAAAGTCTGGATCTTCCTGATACATATCCTTCATGAACTCAAAGCCAAGAACCCATTGCTCCATGGTTGATAGCGGAATGTACCTCCTAGACAATGCATCAGCCACCACATTTTGCTTGCCCTCCTTGTACTTGCTAGAAAAGGTGAATGACTAGAGGAACTCCACCCACTTAGCATTCCTATGACTGAGCTTATGTTGACCTCCTATGGGCTTGGGCTTCATGTAATGACTCCAATGTCTTAGAGCTCTGACAAGAGCATAGAACTCTTTATCATATGTAGAATAGTTCAGCTTGGCACCACTTAGCTTTTCACTAAAGTAGGCTACATGTTTCTTCTCTTGGATGAGGACAGCTCCAATCCCCACTCCACTTGCATCATACTCAACCTCAAATAGACAATCAAAGTTTGGCATTCTGAGGATAGGTGCACTGCACAAGAGCTTCTTCATGTGTTTGAAAGCCTGCAAGGCATTCTCAGTCCAAGTGAACTCTCCTCTCTTCATACATTCAGTGAGGGGTGCTGCAATAGTGCTAAAATCTTTAATGAACCTTCTATAGAAAGAGGCTAGGCCATGAAACCCTCTCACTTCTGTAATGTTCTTAGGGATAGGCCAAGACTGCACTGCAATGATCTTATCTTGATCAACTGAAATGCCTCTACCAGATACCACATATCCTAGAAATTTGACTTCCTCAGTCATGAAGGTGCATTTCTCAAGCTTCCTAAAGAGCTTACTCTCCTTAAGTATGTCAAACACAGCCTCAAGATGCCTCAAATGGTCACCCTTGCTCTGGCTGTAGATGAGGATATCATCAAAGTATACCACCACAAATCTCCCTAGGCAAGGCCTAAGCACTTCTGTCATCAATCTCATGAAGGTACTTGGGGCATTTGGCAGGCCAAAGGGCATGACAAGCCACTCATAAAGGCCATGCTTTGTTTTGAAGGCTGTCTTCCACTCATCTCCCTCCCTGATCCTCAATTGATGGTAACCTTGCCTCAAATCAATCTTAGAAAAGAACCTTGAGCCACTCAGCTCATCCAACATGTCATCAAGCCTAGGTATAGGGAACCTATACTTGACTGTGATGTTGTTGATAGCCCTGCTATCTATGCACATCCTCCAAGTCCCATCCTTCTTAGGAACCAATAAAGCAGGCACAACACATGGGCTTAATGACTCCCTTACAAACCCTTTACTCATCAACTCTCCAACTTGTTTCTGCAGCTCTTGTGTAGCCTTGGGATCACACCTATATGCTGGTCTATTAGGTAGTACAGACCCTGGCACAAGGTCTATCTGGTGTTCAATCCCTCTCAAAGGGGGTAAGCCATCAGGAAGTTCCTCTGGAAACACTTCCTTGAACTGATCAATGAGGGGCTTAACTTCTGCAGGGATTACCTTAGACTCCTCTTCCTGAACTTCTTTTGATAGCAGCATTAATATAGGTTGCTCTTCACTACACTCTTTGACCATTGCTGACTCAGATAGAAACAAACTCCACTAAAATCTTCAGCCATACTAGGACTCCCATAGCTCTTCTGATGTGGTGGCAAGGGGGCTAATGTCACCTTCCTGCTCCCATGCTTGAAGGAATAGGTGTTGCTTCTTCCTTGGTGTATGGAGCTCTTATCAAACTCCCATGGCCTTCCTAATAACAAGTGACAGGCATCCATTGGAACCACATCACACAATACCTCATCTTTGTACACACTTCCAATGGAGAAGGGGACCATACATTGCTTATCCACCTTAACCTCTGCTCCCTTACTCAACCATCTCAACTTATAGGGATGAGGGTGTTCTTGAGTGCTCAACTTCAGCTTATCAACCATAGTAACAGAGGCCACATTGGTACAACTACCTCCATCTATAATAAGGTTACAAACCCTCCCTTGTATGGTACATCTTCTTCTGAAAATGAGGGACCTTTGATCCTCCTCCAATGGTATATGTTGTGAATGCATTACTCTCCATAGGACCAAGCTGTGGCCTGTGTCAGGGAGTGCCACTATTGCCTCCTGACTAGACTCTTCTTCCTCACTCATCACTTCTTCAACCTCAGGCTCATCCCTTTCATATTCAAGTAGACCTTCTTTCTCCCAAGCCTCAACCTCCATTATAGTTAAGGTCTTCTTAGAAGGGCAATCCTTCCTGAAATGTCCATAGCCTTGACATTGGAAGCACCTAATTCTATTCTCTGTCAATGAAGTGCTTGGCTTTTGACCCATGATGCCCTTTCCCTTGTCTAAGGTAGGTGGGGGTGCTGTCTTAGGGGTATCCATGGTTCTCAACCCACTGTAAGGTCTGGTTTGAAAAGGCCTAACAGGTTTTGGTGTAACAGGCTTAGTCTTCCCTATCTTTTCAATTCTCAGAGATAAGTTGACAACATCATCAAATGACCACAGAGGTTGCATCCTAACCTTGTTAGCAATGTTCTTATCTAGACCCTCTAAGTACCTAGCAATCCTTTGCTCAGGTTTCTCATTTATATCACACTGCAAGGTGAGTTGTTCAAACTCTCTCAGATAAGATTCAACAGGTTTGTCTCCTTGTTTCAACTTAGACAATTTGATAAACAGATCCTGGGTGTAATCCTTAGCAACAAACTTGTCTAGTAGTTTCTTTTTCAGTTTAGTCCAAGACTTGATGGGTTCTTTACCTTCCCTAGCCCTTAACCCTTTCATAGTTTCATACCAAAGGGAAGCATACCCTTTCAGTTTAAGGATGGCTACTTTAAAAGACTTAGAATCATTATATCCTTTGTACTCAAAGATCCTTTCTACTTCTCTTAGCCATTCTAACAAATCATCAGGATTAAGACTACCAGAAAACTCAGGGATATCTACCTTAAGATGCTTGTCTATGTGCCTGTGGATGGAAGCTCTGCTTCTAGTTGAGTCATCTGAGTCTGGATACTCTTCATCATCAGGTGGCCTTCCTCTGCCTCCTCCTTGGCCTCTTCCACGTCCTCTGCCTCTTCCTCCAGCAAGCAAATGGTTGCCTATTACCTGGTCCAGGGTTCTGGTTAGGGTGGTTACAATCCCAGCCAGATCCTCCATCCTTGCTTCTACTCCTGCCAGTCTCTCTTCACTCATTGGGCTATTTTTGTGTTTTTAAATGTAGTTAGGGAAAATGAACTCACTAAGACTCTCAACCAAAGCTCTGATAACCAATTTGGAGTGTAAACTACTAAGGTTTACAAGTTTTAAGGAAGCTTGATTAGATTGACTCAAACTGAGAACAATGTCAAGTAACAAATGGATGTTGTTTTAGAGAGGGTGAGTTGTTTAGCTGGAAACTCAAGGGATATGACTAAGAGACACTCCTCTACAGCAAGGCACAAGAGAAAGGACTCAAAGACTGGTTTTAGAGACAGTTTTCAAGTGTTACAGCAAAGCACAAACACCCTAGACTAGACTCAACAACAAGCAAGTTAACCACAGCAAAGCACAGATATAACTTGACTCACAAGACAAGGCACTGATCAAACACCTTGAAGATGTATCAGGCTTGTTTCAAACTACAGCTCTCAGCACAAGTTTGATAGATTTGAGGGATTTCTCAAAGTTAATTCATTCATAAAGTCTGCCTTACAACAACATACAAGACCTCCTTATATAGAGAGGCTGATATCTTGTGAACCATTGGATGTATAGATCATCCAAGGGCCAGCTTAGGATCTAAACTACTTCTACTGACACTAATTAAGAACCTCACAAGAGGACGAGTTTAACAACTAGCTAGTACAGACACAAAAGACACAAACAGACTGATGCAAAAAGCAATAAAGCAGTTTTTGTATTTTTCCTGAAATAGAACTCTGTTGTTCTTGTTGTCTTGATGCTTTGCTCTGGGTGTTTTGTTGCTCCTTGGGACTCTCCACTCTTATTAGGACTTAGATAAACCTGCCTTGGATGAAGACAAGTTGACTTAGGCAAAAGGAAACCTCATCTGAACATGTACTGCCTCTGCTATGCTGCTCACTGGACTCTAGCTTGGGGTGTCTGTTTCATGAGTTTTTGCTAGACTTCAAAAGGGTTTGTCCTGGGCAAACTTGTAGCTTAGAGGGTTGGCTTGATGGTAGGCCAAGGTGGGGGTGGTTGGGATGTCCTGGTGTACCTCCTAGCTGCAGGGTTTGTTGATTGGTCTGTCTGGGCCTGAATGGTTTTGTTTCTGTCTTGTGTGGGTAATGTGGGTTGTGTTGGGGCTTGGCATGGGTTGATGAGCCCTGGACTGTCTTCCTCATTGGTGTGGCTTGTCCTGGCTTGATCTTGGCTTGTCATAGCTTGTTGTTTGGACCTTGTAACTCGAGCTTCCATCTGAGGGGTCCTTGGGGTCAGGCTTGCCTTGTCTGTGGCTTGATCATCAAGGCCCCTTGGGTGAGCTCCTGCTGCAGTAAGACTCTTTTCAAGAAAGTCGGCAAGGGTAAGGGCAATGTCTTTTATAAGTCCAAGCCCAAAGTCAACAAACACGCGGAGGCGGATTGCTATTATTGTAATGGCAAAGGGCATTGGAAACGCAATTGCCCCAAATACTTGAAAGACAAGAAGGACGGTTGTGTGACAACGTCAGGTAAAATTCTTTCATCACTCTATATGATAGATATTAACTTTGCTAGTACATCTTCTTGGGTATTTGATACCGGTTGTGGTTCTCACACTTTGTAATCATGTACAGGGGCTGAAGGACGCGCAAGCACTAGCCAAGGGTGACGTGGACCTGCGCATGGGAAATGGAGCTAAGGTAGCCGCAATTTCCGTGGGCACCTACGTTCTTCTTTTGCCTAATGGTTTAGAGTTGTATTTAAATAATTGCTATTATGTACCAACTCTTACCAAGAACATTATCTCCATTTCCGTGTTAGACATGGAAGGTTTTTCATTTTGTATTAAGAACAATCGTTGTACTTTTTCTTTAAATGAAATGGTTTATGGCGAGGCCATTTCTATTGGAGGTATTTATGTTCTAGATGTTGCAAAAGAGGTCTATCATGTAGAAAACAAGAAGCTCAAAACAGGTGAACCTAATCAATCATACCTTTGGCATTGTCCGTTTTAGGGCACCATAACGACGACACATAAAGAGACTTGTTTCATCATCGAAGTACTCACACCTTCGATTACGATCTTATGTGTATGCAATCTTGTCTTCTACAAGATACTCGTGCTCCTTTTACGGGAAAAGGCACACGAGCAAGTGAAGTATTAAGACTTATACATACTGATGTATGCGGACCAATGAGTATCCAAGCTAGAGGTGGTTATCACTACTTCATTACTTTTACCGACGACTTGAGTAGATATGGATATGTCTACTTGATGAGGCATAAAAGTGATGCGTTTGAAAAATTCAAAGAATTTCAAAATGAAGTAGAAAACCAATTGAATAAAAAGATTAAAGCCCTACGATCCGATCGTGGTGGTGAATACTTGAAAAATGAATTTGATTCACACCTAAAAGATTGTGGTATAGTATCACAATGGACTCCTCCTGGAACACCTCAGTTAAATGGTGTGTCCGAAAGGAGAAATCAAACTTTTTTAGATATGGTTCGATCTATGATGAGTCTGACAGATCTTCCTGATTATTTTTGGGGTTTTGCTATCTTATCTGCTATATTTTCACTAAATCGAAACCCGACTAAAGCGGCAAAAATGACTCATGAGATATGGACAGGGAAAATCCCTTATTTGTCGTTTATGAGAATTTGGGGATGCGAGGCTTTTGTTAAGAATAAGTCTGACGATAAACTCGCACCCAAATCTGACAAGTGTCTGTTTGTAGGATATCCAAAGGAATCACGTGCTTATTACTTCTACAATAAACACGAGGACAAAGTTTTTGTGTCTCGTGATGCAGTCTTTTTAGAAAATGATTTTATTTCTAAAAGACAGAGTGGGAGAAAATTTGAACTTGATGAAGTCCAAGAGCCACAAACCGAAAAGGACGACAAGGAAAA
>JAIUZE010067854.1:0-11292 GCA_022085475.1 Heliosperma pusillum | reverse complement strand
ACATAGCAAAAACCGTCACAAAACATGTGATAAATGCGAATGAGATATCATATATCCAAAACATGAATCAATACATGATACCCAAGCATTAGACCAAGTTTAAGAAGCATAATAAATAAGAAACATAGATAACTCTCCAAAACAACAAGTTTGGAAACTAACTTAAACAAGGGTTCACTTCAAACTGTCATAAATAGAGTTATATATATGGAAATGCAGAAATTCTAGTCGAAGGGTGATAGCTTATCCTCTTACGCGTCCAACGAGTGGTCACAAGCCCAAAACAAGCAAATAACGAAGGAGATATGAGCATTCTACCAAAAAGGGTCGGTGCTGTGAATTTGCACGAGTCCACCCGAGAACAACAACCCATTTCCATCATTTCCAATTTTCATAATTTACTTCTATCAACTAACAACAATCAATATTCATCATCAAAAATCATCAAATAAAAACAATCATAAATCATAACATGATTCCTAAGCTCCTAATCGTATTCTAAATACGATTTCTAACATATAAAGCATGCAAAACACGTAAATGATATCGAGTAACCCTTCACCGTTACCTTTACGCGTCTTTAAACGGTTACTAAGCTTTCCTAGTCTCCACCTACAAACAATTAGATAATAAAAGAGGAATATCGTCCACCTTAAGAAAGACGGATAATTTAAAAAGCGAGAAAGACGGTAATTTTATTACTAATACGGATAGAGGAAGCTAAGAGGGGAAGAATAAGACGAACTTACGTGATTTCCGTCAAAGAACGAATGCGGTATGATGATTATAAGATCGGATCAAAGAGGGTTTTAGGTTTTGGTGGTTTGATGAGGAAGAAGGAGATGTTGAGTTGTGAGGGAAAAATAGGTTATGAGGGAGTTTAAGTAAAGGGTGAGTCGGAAAGTCAACGAAAGTCAAAGGCGGCTTAAAAGTCAAGAAAAGTCAAAGACGACTCAAAAGTCACGAAAAGTCAAAGACGACTGAAAAGTCAAGAAAAGTCAAAGACGACTCAAAAGTCAAGAAAAGTCAAAGACGACTCAAAAGTCAAGAAAAGTCAAAGAAGACTCAAAAGTCAAGAAAAGTCAAAGACGACTCAAAAGTCAAGAAAAGTCAAAGACGCCTTAAAACGGGTTTCACATGGAATCTTGCGGAAATTCCAAATACGAACTCGGAAATTCTAAATTCGACTCGAAACATAAAAAGCTAATTTAAAACTTAAATTCGCTGAAAAGATTTCGTAAAATATTTCTACTAGAAAAATAGGGTACATTTCCGGGTGTTACACTTTCGTTGACCCAAGGATATTTGACCCCGCCTTGACTTTCATTGACCCATTGGGCTTGGTCTTCATACCTTGGTGATTCATTGCTAGCCCACTCCAATTTCCGGGTTTTTGGGTCTCGGGTTTTTGGGTTTGACTTTCATTGACTTTCGGGATTTGACTCTCAAAATTGACTTAAAGTACTAAATACTAACATTATTACAAAAACTAAAATTAACATAAAACAAAGCTAATGACCCGTAAAAAGTAGAACGAAAGACTCTAAAAATTACTACTAGACACGACAATATTTGACGTTGTCAATTCTACATAGTACCCTTCCATTTTCAAAATCTACATAATACCCCTAAACTTAATGAAAACATATCAAAATACCCAAAATGCAATAATCGGCCTCTTTTAAACGTTTAAATTATGCGCATTTTGTTTTTCTTTTTACAATAATTTGGCATGTCATAAAAATATCTATCGTTTAGTCAATTATAAACATACTTTCTTTGTAAAATTTAGGTGTTTTAAGACTTGATTTTTAGTAATTTTGGTATTTTATGTACTATTTACTAAGTCTAGGGATACCATGTAGATTTCAAAAAAATGAGGGGTAGCATGTAGAATTTGAAAAAAATACAGGGGTACCATGTAGAAAAACCCAATATTAAATTTACACGATTAATTTAATATTTAAAATAGATGTAATGACATTTTTGTATAGTTATTTAGTTAATTTGTGTATAATGTGGAAGAGTTTCTTTAGTAATTTTACATGGATGTGAGGTGGCATCATAAGAGGTTGGAAAATGTAGAATTCTTGTATATTAGGCTATCAACATGCCTTTTAATATTATTTTTATATATGGATATTGTGGGGATATTGTTGTGAGGTGAGCTGATAAATAAGTATAAAATTTTACTAAATAAGAAAAGAGGAAAGACATTGTGAATAGATGAAAAAGGAAAGAGGTAGGGTTATTTTGAATAAGAGGGAGTATAATTTAATCAAAAGTATAGATTTCAACTGACATCTAGAGTATTAGAAACTGATCGTTTTGTTAGTATTTTAGGTAAAACTACACTTATTTTTAACGTAAAATTATACAAGCGTGAGAAAGATTAATATGCTAAATTTATGAGGACGTGACGTCCTTCAAATTTAGCTTCGCTCCTCATTGTTGATCCCTAAAAGGCCGCAACAAACCTGGCCTAGCCAACCTAGCCTAGAGAGGTTCCGACGAAAAGTAACTTTAAGGACTAGGTTAGTCTTTATGTAGCAGGAGCTAGGGGTAAGGGTCCTTCATTTTACATACAAAAAGAACATCCCATGTGACTATGCAAAGCAAAGACAGAATTGGGTGCAATTCAAGAGGAAACAAAACTAATTTCAAGAAAACAAGCCAAGTATTCAAGTTCAGGAAACCTGAAATGTTCCTTGAATCTCAGCAGATTTTAGACAACTTTAAATGCTTATATCTGGAGTTCTACTTGCTTACAATTTGGGTTCCTTATATTTTTAGAATCTTGGAAATGTCTTCTTTCATATGGTTTTGGAAGCAACAATTTTCATCCAGTACGTTTGTCACAATCAAGCTTCAAAGACTGTCACACATGAATGCAATTCAGTTTTCTGAAATGACCTGTCAGCACTAAAGTTTGAATAACTCAAGATTTATTAACTGTATGAGGCTGATTCCTTTTGGATAGTAAAGCTAACTCCTTTAGCTTTTATTTGATACCTGAATGGCTCTCAAATTCATCCTGAGGCAGAAGTTATGGCATCTGCAAGATAAGGCTTATTCATGCTCACCATGCTAAACAATTCAGAACAGTCCCAATACTTTCATAACTGGGCCAACTTCAACTGCTCATATCTTAAGTTTTACATGGTGGAAATTTATGTTCTTTAGATGTATCAATTCTTGAGGAAGTCATCTTTCATATGGCTTTGGAATCAACAACATTAAACGAGTAGATCTTTCACAAGATAGCTTCAAACACAGTCATGCAGAAGTGATGCTCAGTCTTTCAGAAATGACATGTCATCACTAAAATCTGAATAACTCAATATTGGATGGATAGTTTTAGTTGATTCCTTTTTGAGGTGAAAGCTAACACCTGTAGCTCTCATTTGAATCATCATGGGAATTTTTAATCCATCTGAGCTGGGAGATATGATTTTCCAAAGTTCCTGCTGCTGCACAAGAAGACTGATGATCATTCACTTCTGACCTGTACTTACTTAAAGGTCTATAACTGAAGTTCCAGGAACTGTTTTTGCATGATTCCGAAGCTAACTCATATAGCTTCAATTTGGCTACTCATGGGTCTCCTAATTCTATCTGTGCAGACAATGAGAGCATCTACAAGATGCCCCTGGATTCTGGAATGCTGCTGCACAGTTGTCAAGTGACCTGCTAGTATTCAAACCTCTATATCTAGAGTTCCATACATCATTTGAGGTTGATTCTTTTTTGACATGAAAGCTAACATCTCTAGCTTTAAAATGAGATATATTGGGAGTTCTAATTCTTCCTAAGGCATGAGATATTCGAGCTGCAAGTCAGGCCAGAATCCAATATGTTGTGCAGTTGTCTGTTTTGCATTTGTTTGCATCAAGGGTCTTCCTATCCATTTTACTTGGCTTAAATGGCACGTCCAAGGATATACATTTGTCCCTAAGTGATCCTAAGCATGTGTGCATCATTTTCCAGCAAAAGAAGACCTCTTTGAGATAAGGGAAAGCAGATTACTTTTGAATAAACACAATGAAAGTGACAGCTTGTCCTATTGTCATCCTTGTCTCCTCTTTTCTGTTCTCTACTGCAAGAAGCAGCCTTGGTCCATACAAGAAGACAATGCAAGCCTATTCCTCCTTGTCTTGAGCATTAGAAAGTCAGCTCTCCTTTATGTATCTTGTCCTCTTATCTTATTCAAATTCAACCCTTAGATTAGAGTAGTTAGATATCAATGGTTAGATTGTTGTTTTATTTCTCTTAGGGTTTTATTTTACTAAACATTGTAATGCCTATATAAAGGCTTCCTTTCCATTGTAAGAAATCAGATTATGATGAATGAAAAAAGATGAGTTTTCTCTCAAATTTAAATCTTTTCAACTTGTGCTTAGTCTGTAGTTGAGAGTCGGGCCTGATAATACTCTGTGCTATGCTTTGAGTATTGATCAAAGTCTGTGGGTAAGGTTGAGCATCCATGTGCTTAGACTGTGGGTTGTTTTCCTTGCTGTTTGGTTCAAGTTTCATCCACCTGTGCTTGGCTGTGGTGAATGAGAATTGGCCTGTCCAAATTGTTAGCTAATTTCCTGTGTTGAGCTGTGGAATTTAGTTGATAATTATATCCCCCTTGTGTCTTCATTTGCTCTTGAATTTCAGTTTGAAATTCATACATTATCTCAGGTTTATTTCTTGTAGAAAATCCTCACAAAAAAGAGTCTCAAGTTACATTGTTTGTTCAAAAATCAATCATTGTTTGAAGTATTGCTACTGTGATTCTAAACAGCCCCTTAGGTTGTTTGTATCAAGTTTCATTCCCTCAAAACATAAGAGTCCCCTATCATTATGCTGCAAATTGGTTATCAGAGCTAGCTTAACACAAGTTCGATCTTGTGTTAGTCTTGGTGTTGCTTTATCAAAGCCTACAACCTGTTTTCATATGCTTAAATGAGGTCTGATTTTCTGAGAAAATCAGTTGCATTTCATGTTCCAAGTCTTGAGATGAAGCCTCACAAACTTGAATCCATTTCCAAGTCCCTTAAAGAAGCTTTGAAGAAGTTAGAAGCCATAAGAGGAGTCCAAGACAATAAGATGAATCTGAAGGATGTTATCCCTCATGAATCTTATTCAAAGGTGAAGCCTACTGATATTGGCTCTCTTTCTAAGTCCTTAGAAGATGCTATGAAGAGGCTAGGAAACATAGGAAGAGGACATGGCAGTGTAGTGCATCAAAAGAGCACAACCAGCCATGTTGAAGTTCTAAGAGGAAGAAAAAACCAAGAGGAAAGTGAAAAAAAGTCCAAGTTGAAGTTAGAGTTGCTTGTGGCAGAAATGAATCAAAAGGTGAAGGAGTATTTGGACTCCTATGAGTCTAACTCCATGGAGGTTCATTCATATGAGGAAGATTGTGCAAGTCATGTTGTTTCACCTCCTATAGAAGAAGAACAAGATGACACCAACATGGTTACATCCCATGGTGCAAAACAGGAAGAGAATGTTGTTGTCCAAGACTTAACTTTGAGCACTTATATGAGTCCTTTGGACCTTTATGTGAATCAAAGGTTACATCAACCTTTATGCTTGAGTTTGGGGCAGCTCTTGGGGGAATCATATGGTCAAATTCAGTGGGGTACAAGCAAGGGTGAAGCAAGAAGAGGTACTTATTCTGGTTTATGCACAAAGGCTCAAAACCTGAACCTTAGCATTAACTATTGTTCTCGCTTCATAATTGGCTGCTTGGGAGGTATAATATGTGTTCTTTCAACTCCACACTTTCATTTTTATATGCTCCTAAGACTTCAAATCAACCTAGTGAGTTTTGGTACAATTTCAAATATGTTAGAAGTAAGAAATGGTGAAATGGGTCAACTTAAACATTGCTGTAAAATTCTAAAATTGCTGTGTTTTGAGGATAATATTGTGCAATTACATCATGAGAGCTTGTTAGAATTAGTTGAGATATCAAGAACATGTCCCCTACATTGTCTTGAAGGAGTATTAGGCATATTGGTGATGTTTAAGTTGAGGCAAAGACATAAGAACATGAGCAGCCCCATGGTTGCATTTCCATGCTCTACTACTTGTGCAAATTCACTTTTTAATTTGAAGATGTGTGTGCTTGATGCTGCCATTCAATTCTTGCCAAGAAATTTTTTGTTGGTCTTTGATCCTGGAGGATTCACTCAAACTTACTACTCCAAGATGCAGAAAATTTTTCTTCGCCTTATCAAACAGAATTTGAGGACAAATTCTTTTGAACCTAGGGTGGTTGTAGCAGGAGCTAGGGGTAAGGGTCCTTCATTTTACATACAAAAAGAACATCCCATGTGACTATGCAAAGCAAAGACAGAATTGGGTGCAATTCAAGAGGAAACAAAACTAATTTCAAGAAAACAAGCCAAGTATTCAAGTTCAGGAAACCTGAAATGTTCCTTGAATCTCAGCAGATTTTAGACAACTTTAAATGCTTATATCTGGAGTTCTACTTGCTTACAATTTGGGTTCCTTATATTTTTAGAATCTTGGAAATGTCTTCTTTCATATGGTTTTGGAAGCAACAATTTTCATCCAGTACGTTTGTCACAATCAAGCTTCAAAGACTGTCACACATGAATGCAATTCAGTTTTCTGAAATGACCTGTCAGCACTAAAGTTTGAATAACTCAAGATTTATTAACTGTATGAGGCTGATTCCTTTTGGATAGTAAAGCTAACTCCTTTAGCTTTTATTTGATACCTGAATGGCTCTCAAAGTCATCCTGAGGCAGAAGTTATGGCATCTGCAAGATAAGGCTTATTCATGCTCACCATGCTAAACAATTCAGAACAGTCCCAATACTTTCATAACTGGGCCAACTTCAACTGCTCATATCTTAAGTTTTACATGGTGGAAATTTCTGTTCTTTAGATGTATCAATTCCTGAGGAAGTCATCTTTCATATGGCTTTGGAATCAACAACATTAAACGAGTAGATCTTTCACAAGATAGCTTCAAACACAGTCATGCAGAAGTGCTGCTCAGTCTTTCAGAAATGACATGTCATCACTAAAATCTGAATAACTCAATATTGGATGGATAGTTTTAGTTGATTCCTTTTTGAGGTGAAAGCTAACACCTGTAGCTCTCATTTGAATCATCATGGGAATTTTTAATCCATCTGAGCTGGGAGATATGATTTTCCAAAGTTCCTGCTGCTGCACAAGAAGACTGATGATCATTCACTTCTGACCTGTACTTACTTAAAGGTCTATAACTGAAGTTCCAGGAACTGTTTTTGCATGATTCAAAATGGAGAAGGAAGCTAACTCATATAGCTTCAATTTGGCTACTCATGGATCTCCTAATTCTATCTGTGCAGACAATGAGAGCATCTACAAGATGCCCCTGGATTCTGGAATGCTGCTGCACAGTTGTCAAGTGACCTGCTAGTATTCAAACCTCTATATCTAGAGTTCCATACATCATTTGAGGTTGCTTCTTTTTGACATGAAAGCTAACATCTCTAGCTTTAAAATGAGATATATTGGGAGTTCTAATTCGTCCTAAGGCATGAGATATTCGAGCTGCAAGTCAGGACAGAATCCAATATATTGTGCAGTTGTCTGTTTTGCATTTGTTTGCATCAAGGGCCTTCCTATCCATTTTACTTGGCTTAAATGGCACGTCCAAGGATATACATTTGTCCCTAAGTGATCCTAAGCATGTGTGCATCATTTTCCAGCAAAAGAAGACCTCTTTGAGATAAGGGAAAGCAGATTACTTTTGAATAAACACAATGAAAGTGACAGCTTGTCCTATTGTCATCCTTGTCTCCTCTTTTCTGTTCTCTACTGCAAGAAGCAGCCTTGGTCCATACAAGAAGACAATGCAAGCCTATTCCTCCTTGTCTTGAGCATTAGAAAGTCAGCTCTCCTTTATGTATCTTGTCCTCTTATCTTATTCAAATTCAACCCTTAGATTAGAGTAGTTAGATATCAATGGTTAGATTGTTGTTTTATTTCTCTTAGGGTTTTATTTTACTAAACATTGTAATGCCTATATAAAGGCTTCCTTTCCATTGTAAGAAATCAGATTATGATGAATGAAAAAAGATGAGTTTTCTCTCAAATTTAAATCTTTTCAACTTGTGCTTAGTCTGTAGTTGAGAGTCGGGCCTGATAATACTCTGTGCTATGCTTTGAGTATTAATCAAAGTCTGTGGGTAAGGTTGAGCATCCCTGTGCTTAGACTGTGGGTTGTTTTCCTTGCTGTTTGGTTCAAGTTTCATCCACCTGTGCTTGGCTGTGGTGAATGAGAATTGGCCTGTCCAAATTGTTAGCTAATTTCCTGTGTTGAGCTGTGGAATTTAGTTGATAATTATATCCCCCTTGTGTCTTCATTTGCTCTTGAATTTCAGTTTGAAATTCATACATTATCTCAGGTTTATTTCTTGTAGAAAATCCTCACAAAAAAGAGTCTCAAGTTACATTGTTTGTTCAAAAATCAATCATTGTTTGAAGTATTGCTACTGTGATTCTAAACAGCCCCTTAGGTTGTTTGTATCAAGTTTCATTCCCTCAAAACATAAGAGTCCCCTATCATTATGCTGCACTTTATCCTCTCACTACTAAGTACAATAGAATTTCTCTTGAGGAGTAATACTTGCCAGGAACGAAACTAGGGGGCATGTTTATAAACATACGAAAGAGGAATTACCATATTTCATACTCCCTCCTATTCTCAATAACATTCTCCATTTCTATTTTCGTCTATTCACAATACTTTTCCTACTTCCTTTTTTGGTAAGTGTTTGTGTGGTCCAAATTAAATTGTATGGTGCGGTAGTGTATTTGTGTGACCCAAATTTAATTATATGGTGGGGTAGTGTGTTTTCATAATTCTTGTGTTAAAGTGAAAAGGGGAGGTTATTGAGAATATGAGGGAGTATATTTTAGCATTGTCGATTAACTTTACACCTTTATTACAATAATTATGATTTTTGGAAGTGTATATATTATAAATTGCTTTTTGTAATGGCAAAGTTTCACACAAGTTAATTATTGGATTATCTAGTTATATGATTTTGTTTTGATTATGACAATTGTACTTGTATAATATATATGCTGGTTTAGCTATAACTCTGATAATTTGTGAAGTTAATGTGATGCAAAGTTATAGGTCATTGTACTATAACTCTGAAAATGCAGAAGTAAAGTAGTAGTAGCTCTTTTAACTATGACTTTGATGGATGATCAAGCTCAAGATCATTGACAAACGACTTGTGATAAGTTTAAGATGAAGAACTAATAATCAAGATTACAAGCTAGACTCTACATTGAAGATCTCCAAGAAGATTAGTTAGTGTATGTCTTCTTCCTTAATGATGCTTTAGAAATAATATCAGTGAGGAAAGTTATATGTGTTTTAACTATAACTATACTCAGTTAGACTTAAGGTTGTAGGTGTTTTACTTATAAATTTCAAATGCAGTATAGTTAGGACGATTTTATGTTTTAATATCTGTGGGATATTCTACATGATACCCCTTTCCGTTTTTATATTCTAGATAGTTCCCCTCCTTTTCTTTTAAAAATAACTTTGACTGCGTATAATTCATGGTCATGAATTTAGAATGCGACGATTTTTTTTTTCAAAATGTTCTTCTTCTCGAGATCTTCGATTTGAAAAAAAATCGTTACTTTATGAACTCGTACCTATGAGATATCGCCACTCAAAGTTTAGTTGGTTAAAAACGGTTGACCGTTCATAAAGTAACAATTTTTTTTCAAATCGGAGTTTTCGAGAAGACGATCATTTTGGAAAAAAGAGTCGTCGCGTTTCGAATTCATGACCATGAATTATACGCGTTCAACGTTGTTTTTGATAAAATTTGGGGTACCATGTAGAATATCCCAAAATCTTTTCAAAGCTTGAATCAAAATCTTTTGAAGACAAATGTATTCATAGTGAAAATCGAGATTTAGAGGTTTACCAATTTGATGATTGAGCGAATTGCTTGTAATTAGACTAATGTCCATATATAGAACAATTTATGAGTTGTTCTTGGTGGCTATCATGGGTTTCTTTTCATCAAACATAAACCCTAATTTATGCAATCCAATATTTAGACTAGTGTTTCAAAATACATAAGCTTCACTTATGTATATGAAAACCCTAGTACAAGTAAACAATTAGGTTAAGATCTAATTTAGATACTTTGCTTAATTAGTTTATCTTCTTGGATATTATTGTATAAAAGATAAAAAGATAACATATACTCCCTTCAATCCAATCCAAACTACCCACTCACTTTTTAAAGTCAAACTTGTTAAATATTGACCTCGATTATATTAAGTCAATTCTTCGAAATTTATATATAAATTTGATATTTTTACGTTCATTATAAGAAAAGGTTTCGGAAAATTATAATTTCAACCCAAAAACATAATATATAAATGAAGAAAACGTTGTCAAAGTGTCGTCTCATAGACCGCAAAAAGTCAAATGACTAGTTTTGGATTGGATTGGATTGGAGGGAGTATTTTTTGTAGCCTAAACTACTTGAACCACACGGCATCTAGGGTTTTCTTATGAAAACTTAGATCTCTTCTTTAATATAAATACATACATATCTCATATTTTCAAATAAGAATTTTCCCACGTTAAAAATATACTTTCATTCAAATTGTTTAAAATTGTTATTTTGCATTTCAAAGTATTTTTTTGAAAGTCATGCTCATTATATTGCTATTATTTTTAAGAACATCGTTATAGGAATATAGTGCTTAGGTACGTTCTAATTTGTTTAATTGTGTGAACATTCATAGAAAAATCAAACATTCTTTTTTTAACGAAAGAAAGTCGAGTATTTCACGATACTCAAAATAGAGATACAACTAGAGTTACTTGTACGAGTGGGTTGATAACTTTGTAATCCGTAGGAAGGTACTAAAATTATTAATCGAGAATAGTCGACGTAAGTTTCGACTTGTGAAACTGAACCACTTCAAAATCCCTTGTGTCAGTTGTATTCTTTCTTTTGCTTTTCACGTTAATAGTTTACATACTCTTACAGATTACTTGGTTGAATTTAGTTCATAAATTTACACTAAGTATATCTCATTACACGCATATACGGACAATAGAAACAGTAGGCAAATTTTATTTATACTCAATTCACAACCCCCCTGAATAATTCGGGTAAATAGACTATTCAATTGGTATCAGAGCCTCGTGCTCTTGATCACCTAACAACTAGAGACTGATCCTGTCCTTTTATTTGTTTTTTTATCTACTTTATCCTATGTGTG
>JAIUZE010067852.1:0-13927 GCA_022085475.1 Heliosperma pusillum | reverse complement strand
ATTTTATTTAGAATTTATGATAATTTAATAAAATTATTTTGAATTTATTCGGAATTTATAATAAGGTTTTACGGTTTAAATCCGAGCATCATTTAACTATTCCCGAGTCATCGTAAATCCCGAAACAAACCCGAAACCCGACTTTGGCATAAGTCACACGCCCATGTCATCCTTTTCCACTCACTTTTGGGATATTTTCATTATTTTGATTAATCTAATAATAATATCTTAGATATTTATTACTTTATCGATCTGTCAACTGAAATTACGCAAATCGCTCGAAAAATAGATCCGATTCCTCTCATTTCTCACGGCTCCTCTCCTCTCTAATAGGACTAGATATTTTCATTTCTTTTCATTAATATAACATAATATCTAGATATTTGATTTAATTAACATAATATCTAATTAATTATCTTATTATAATAATAAAACCCGAGTCAATTCCGTAACAACAATTTCAAAACCCGACTCATTATTTCCCTCTATATTACACGGCACTCACACCACACTTACTCACTAACTATCTTTCCATTTTACACTAAATCAACTTAAGATCAAATTAACACTTTCTTTAATCGTTCTTCATCGTTCTTCGTCATTCTTCATCGTTCTTCGTCGTTCTTGAGCAAAATCGTCATAAAACCTTCATTCCTTATTCAAATCCATCCTAACTTATATTTCTAGAATCTCCTCTTCGCTCTCCATCTTCAAGTACGGTTTATTTTCAATTCCGACAAAATCGTTTTCAACACTTTAATTATGGAAAATCAAGTTTTAATTCTAATAATGTTTTTCTTGTCATTTCTTCTAGGGGAAGATTTTGAAGACGAGTTTGGTGACTCGTATATATTAGGGGAAGATTAGAAGACGGGTTTCTTAGTTTATACTTCTTATTTTGGTGCTAATTGATTTTGCTAGCTAAGGTAACGATTCCGAGTTACTCGACGATTTAATGTTACATAGCCTTTGTTTTCTTTTGTTTTTGGTTCATCTTTTGTTTTTGTTCATGTTATTATGATTTATGGATTTTTACTAGTAACATGATAAGTGGTTATGATTTTCATGTTGTATGGTATTTTTAATATGTTAGTGTTCTTGATGAATTTGGGATGATTGTTCATAATAATGATTTTTGTATGATGATGGTTGAATTGGTTGTTAAAAATGGATGTTGTTAATTAAAATCATGTTAGAATTAATTTGGAGTGGTGGTGGTCTTGGCCGTGTAAAGTGGCCGGATGTGGTGGATGAGAACCGGCCGGTTCAGGCCCGGTTCAGCCTGGTCCGGACCGGTCAGCCCGGTCTGGGTGGGTCCGGGGTTTGGTCCTTGGGAGTTGTGTCGATACTTGACTGTTATGTTGTTGATTTGACGGGTTTTAAATATGTTAAAGCATGCGGGAAATATTAGGAAACGGTTTTTAGTAAAGTCGATAAAAAACCCAAAACAGCACAAGTCAACCCAAAACAACCCGTGGGCCCAGTTCAGGCCCGTGTCTTGGTCGGCCCAAGTCAGCCCGTGGGTCCCTCCCTTGGTCTTGTGATGGTTTTTGAGTTATTGCCGTTTTATCGTGTTTTGTAATATTTAGCAAGTGGGAAATGTTAATAAGTAAAATATTTAATTAAAAAGGTTTTTATAAAATTATTATTTCTCACATGTTAGACATTATAATACGAGATCGTAGTTTAAATTGATATCCTTTAAGTCAAGCGGGTTTTTAGTAAGATTTAATAATTCACATGTTAGAAGTTTAAATAAAATAACATGAAATGAATATGTTGATTTTATGTCTATGTGATAAAGACTCTGTTTCTAGCCGTTTGACCAAACGGGTTTGGTCAAACTAAGATCTAGTCAGCCCCGTTTTGACTGATGACCCGTCGCGGGACTCGGGTCGGGGATTTGTCTTCAAGTAAGGTTGTATTTAATTAATGAATTAGCCTTAGTAGATATGAGGCGATATGATATTTGAATATGATTTTTATATGCAATTAGTCACATGATAGGAAGTTTTTCCGTGACTGTTTGATTTTATGATATATGTCGTGTTGACTAAGTACCCATAGAGAATTATGAGTATATGGCGTCTTGACCATTCTAATTCTAAATGAGTATCTTGGACCATGACATAGATAGGCCGTACTATCTTTAACGAGCATATGGAGTTCACAGCTTGATAGCTTTTGTGTCACGGCCTGGGGGGCCTATCTCCAAGTCGGGGCATGGCTGCCTAAGAGTTCCACTTTGGGAATGGAGCCAGCTTAAGTACTAGCCATCTCTGCTTAGGGGGTCGCCTAGTAGAGTTTCTCATGTACGGTTATGTCATGGGACGGGGAATGGAATAGCTGTTGTCGCTAGGTCTGATCAGTCTAGGACTAGGTTGTTTTCCTACCTTGTGGTATAGCCTCGAGTTACAGAAGTCGTCTATTGACTGTGCTAAGAACTTATGCCTGTTTGTAGAAGTATTTGTCTTTCATGTTTGTATGATTCTATGAATCTTAGAAGGTGAGATGCAAGCCGGCTCAGGTTGATAGAGTTTGGATTACCGATTGTTAACTGATTCACATGATTACGTGTTGATTAGGGTTTGAGTGTATCATGGCCATGTTAATGGTAACCTCTGAGCTAGCATACCAGCTTCCCTACCTCGTGTTATAGTTTATTATCGGTTTCACATGATAGCCTTCACATGCTAGGTTATATGTTAGTTATCTGTTTTATAACATGAAAAGCATATCATATATGTTAAAGTTTTGTATTTTCCATATACATTGCTTTTATGTTATTCATGTTTAATTAAACTCCACATTTCGTGGCTGGGAGAACTCGGAGTTACTCCCCACTGACTGTGGCTTCCGTGTTTATATTTAATGCGGTTGGCAGGTTTGTGATGCATACATTGGGTACCTTGACGAGCTAGCGAGCGAAGTATTTACCTTTGACCTATATTCGGTTCTTAGATTGTATATTATTATATACTCTTTTCATTTCCGTATTTATACGGGAGATATGTCTCCCGTCTTGTATAATTCTTATCTAAAATTTTATTTCCTTTTCATTATGAACCTTTGTATTTAAGACACCCTTATTATGTATTCTCATATTTTATTCAGTTAAATTATTTTTTTTCTTTCCGCAAATTTGAGGGTGTCACAATATTCGAATGGATTAAAGAATTAAGGTTGGTGCAAAACTCTTTGCCTACCAAGTTATCTTTGATAACATTTTAATGTTCATCCATGCTAAAATTCCACCTAACCTCCTAGGTTCCGAAGAAACAACTACTGAACAAGCAATGAGGAAAACCTTTTCCGGACCATATGCTCAGTTTGTGGCTCTTGAAACATTTTCTCCCACTCTGTCTTATCAAGAAATAATCGTATTTTTATTGAAAGACAGCATCACGAGTCACAAACCGCTTTTTGTTCTCGTGGTCAATGTGGGATTATTGAGCACTTGTTCATTCAAATAACTTATAAATTAGGTACGCTACCCTACCCATATCGTATATGGAATGAAATCAGACTGTTTTAAATGTGTTTTAATATGGTGGGAAAAGAAATAGCAGACAAAAATATTAAGATCCCAAGGTTAGGTCAAATGGCTCATTTTGAACTTGATAAAGACAAAACCATATCGTATAAGTTCTGTTTCTCTAATGCAACAACACCTTATCTGCACTGAAACTATTCAGAAAAAGACAACTAAACAATGACAAATTGAGCTAAGATTAAGACACTTGCAAGTACTCTGTTTCTGTTTGAATTGATTGTTAAAGAACAAGGATAGGACCTTAACCAAAGCACAAAGCCAATGATTGAGGGTTGAACCTTGATCCCAGCACACAACTAAGGACCCAAGCTCACTTCCAAGCACAAAGCAAAGGAAGTTGTCTCAAGCACACAGCCAAGAGATGCAACAGAAACAAGGTTTCAGTTTTATGTTTTACTTCAAATCTGATTTGCATTTCATTAGGTAAAGGCCTTATATAGGCAACAAGGATACAACTCAGACGTTAGGAGATATCTAGGGCCACAAAGGCTTACAACATGAAACAAAATAACAGCTACAAACTTGCAGGAAACTGACATAAAGTAGATAAAGCAGAAAAGTAATTCTAATAGGACAATCTGCCTTAATGGGTTTGTTGGGGTTGAAACTGGTGGAGGGGTGGACTTCTGAGCTTGATTCTTGAGCTCAACTGAAGTGGGATGGATGCCAAAGGTCCCTCTAAAAGGCCCTCGAGTTTGTTTGATCATAAAAGGAAAGTTTGATAGTGACATGTTAACTACTGCAAAAAAGGCTGAAATCTGGACAGTCTGAAGTTGTCCCTAAGCTAACTCTTTGTGTGTTTGTTTCTGGGGAGGGAAGTCCTGGGGAAAGTTGTAGAGGACCTTCCCAAGACATAGGTTTGAGGGTTGGTTAGGCTTGTTTGATTGTGTGGGGCCCCATGGACCTTGTTTAGAAAGGCAGTGATAGGCTGTTTTTGGCTGGGGGCTGTTTTTGTTGTGTTGGGTTTGTTGGGCTGTTGGCTGAGCTTTGTTGTGGCCTAGTCTTGGGAAGTGGATGGCTAGGCTTTGTTCTGGTTGTGGTGGTGTTGTCTTAGCAGGCTTGAAGTGGTTGTGGCTTGGACTGAATAGAACATTGTCATAGCTGGTCATGGTGTTGTCTGAATGTAGGTTGTTGTTTTGATGTTGAGTCTTGTCTTGAGTTTGTGTCTTGTCTTGAGCTCGTGTCATGGCTCGTGTCTTGGCTTGGTCACATACTCCCGTTGCAACCTCCTTTTCTTGAAAAGGATTTGCCCTCAAATCTTCTTCACCCTCATCATCTGATTCACCATGGTAAGGACTCAGGTCTCCAACATTGAAAGTACCATGTACACCATAGCTTCCTGGTAGATCCACCTTGTAAGCATTGGTGCCTATCTTCTCCAATATCTCAAATGGTCCATCAGCCCTTGGCATGAGCTTGTTTCTCCTCTTGTCTGGAAATCTCTCTTTTCTTAAATGCAACCATACAAGATCTCCTGCTTTGAATTCCCTTGCTTTCTTAGGCCCCTTGGACCTGGCCTTGTACAACTCATTGGACCTTTCAATCTGCTTCTTGACTTGCTCATGAATCTGTATCATTTGCTCAACTCTTTTCTTTGCATCATAGCTTGCCTTGTTTCCTTTGACTGGTGCTAGGTCTGTAGGCATGAGAGGATTAGTGCCATAAACTGTTTCAAAAGGACTTTTACCTGTGCTGCTGGAGGGAGCTCTGTTGAAGGCAAACTCAGCTTGTGCTAGCTTGAGGTCCCAATCTTTCAATGACTTAGAAACAATGCTCCTTAAGATCTTCCCTAGTGTTCTGTTAGTGACTTCTGTCTGCCCATCAGTTTGGGGATGGTGAGAAGTACTAAACAATAACCTAGTCTTCAATAGCTTCCACAAGGTTCTCCAGAAATGGCTCATGAACTTTGTGTCTCTATCTGAGACAATGCTTCTAGGGACCCCATGTAACTTGACAACCTCCCTAAAGTATAGTTCAGCTACCCCCAATGCATCCTCAGTCTTCTTACAAGCAATGAAATGTGCCATCTTGCTGAATCTATCTACAACCACCATGATTGAATCTTTTCCCCTTTGAGTTCTAGGTAAGGCTACAATAAAGTCCATACTGAGGTCTTCCCATGGCTTGTTGGGTACTGGAAGTGGTGTGTAAGGGCCTGCTTGAAAGTGTGCCTTGGCTAGTTGACAAGATCTGCATCTTTTGAGGGCATCTTGCACATCACTGAGCATCTTAGGCCAATAGAACTGATCTTGTAAGATGTCATAGGTCTTCTGTACCCCAAAGTGACCAGCAAGGCCATTGGAGTGAACCTCTTTGACCAGTAGTCCCCTATAAGGTCCCTTAGGCACACACAGTTTGTTTCCATAGAATAAGTATCCTTCTTGAGCTGTGTACTTGCTCCCTTTCTTGACTTGCCCTTCTTGGTGTACCTCCCATTCATGCTTGAAGTCTGGGTCCTCTTGATAGAGCTCTTTCATAAATTCAAACCCCAACACCCTTTGCTCCATGAAGGTCAACATTACAGACCTTCTAGACAATGCATCAGCTACAACATTGTTCTTACCTTCTATGTACTTGCTGGAGAATGAGAAGGATTGCAAGAACTCTACCCATTTGGCATGTCTGGGGTTGAGTTTGTGTTGTCCATTGATGTATTTGAGAGCCTCATGATCAGAATGAAGCACAAAAGGCTTAGGCTTCAAGTAGTGTCCCCAATGATTCAATGCCCTCACAATGGCATAGAATTCCTTGTCATATGTGGAATAGTTAAGCTTGGCCCCATTTAGCTTCTCACTAAAGTATGCCACAGGTTTCTTTTCTTGAGTAAGCACAGCTCCTATGCCAAGACCACTGGCATCACACTCTACCTCAAAGAGTTTGTTAAAGTCTGGTAGAACCAATATTGGAGACTTGCACAATAGCTCTTTGATCAGATTGAAGGACCTTCAGCCTTCTCATTCCACTTGAACTCTCCCTTCTTCATGCACTCAGTAATAGGGGCCATGATTGAACTAAACCCTTGTATGAACCTCCTATAGAAAGATGCCAATCCATGGAAACTTCTTACATCAGTAACAGTTTGGGGAATGGGCCATTCCTTGATTGCTTGCACTTTCTCAGGATCAACTGCTACCCCTTTCTTAGAGATGATGAACCCAAGGAAGTAAACCTCAGGCTGCATGAAGGTGCACTTCTCTAGCTTGCCATACAACTTGTTTTCTCTTAGGACCTCAAACAACAACTTCAGATGTTGCAAATGTTCTCCCTTAGTTGAACTGTAAATAAGAATATCATCAAAGTAAACCACTACACACTTGCCTAAGTAAGGCCTTAGGACCTCTGTCATCAACCTCATGAAGGTGCTAGGGGCATTAGACAACCCAAAAGGCATCACCAGCCATTCATAGAGCCCATGTTTAGTCTTGAAAGCTGTCTTCCATTCATCCCCTGCTCTTATCCTCACTTGGTGGTAGCCCTGCCTCAGATCAATCTTAGTGAACACTTGAGCCCCACTTAGCTCATCCAGAATATCATTAAGTCTAGGTATGGGAAACCTATACTTGATGGTAATGTTGTTGATGGCCCTACTATCAATACACATACGCCAAGTCCCATCCTTCTTTGGCACAAGCAAGGCTGGTACAGCACAAGGACTGAGGGACTCTCTGACATAGCCCTTGTTGAGTAGTTCACCTACTTGAAGTTGGAGCTCTTGTGTAGCCTTAGGGTCACTCCTGTAGGCTGGCTTGTTGGGTAAGATAGCTCCAGGCACTAGGTCAATGTGGTGCTCTATCCCTCTAAGTGGTGGCAGTCCACTAGGAAGCTCAGTAGGGAAGATGCAACAGGAGTTAAGGCATAGGTCTCTCAATGTTTGCTCCAACATAGGGACCATCACATTTGCCATTGATCACATATGAAATACAAGACCAAGTGAAGCAAAATGAGTTCAAAACAAGGCATGCTAAGCAATTCAGAACAGTCTCAATAGTTTCAGAATTGGGTCAACTTCAACAACCCATATCTTGAGTTCTACATGGTGGAAATTTGAGTTCTTTATATTTTTGGATTCTTGAAAGAGTCCTCTTTCATATGGGATTTGAATCATCAAGTTTCATCGAGTAGATTTTGCACAGAAAACCTTCAAAGACTGGCATACATGGTGCATCTCGTTTTCTGACAAAATGACTTGTCAACACTCAAGGCTGTATAACTCAACATTGGCTGGATAGTTTTGGTTGATTCGTTTTGGATATGAAAGCTAACTTCATTAGCTTTCATTTGAGTCATCATGAGAATTTTTAATCGACCATATGAAGGAGATATGATTTTTTGAAGTTCATGCTGATGTACAGGAAAACTGCAGGATATTCAGAATTGACCTGTTGTCACTCAAAGGCTTATAACTGAAGTTCTAGGAACTGTTTTTGCATGATTCCAACTGGAGGAGGAAGCTAACTCATCAAGCTTCAATTTGGCTACTCATGAGACTCCTAATTCTATCTGTGCTGGAAACTACAGGCTCTGCAAGATGCTCCTGAATGCTGAACTATTACAGCAAATGCTATCAGTGACCTGTTTGTACTCAATCCTCAATAGCTAAAGTTCCAGATATAATTTGGGTCTGATTCTTTGTGACATGAAAGCCAACATCTATATCTTTCCAATGAGCTATCATGGGTCTTCAAATTCATCCTGAGCAGGGAGTTATGAGTGTTACAAAATACAATCAGAAGGGTCCATGTCATATCTCACCCGGTTCAGGTCCAACATCAAAGAGCTTCATCCAAGACAACCCCTAATGTGAATTAAGTTATTTAAGGCCTAATACTCTTACCTTATGGTCTTAGGAAAACAAAAGTCTAGGAGAGTTTTTGCTAATTCACAATAAAAAGGCAGGTTTAGCTAAGTCCAAACAAATGGGTCCAGGTGGAACCAATTCTGCACAACCATGAACCAAGGCTGTTTTGAAAGCTATTTTTGGCTAGGCAAGAGAATGGCACGACTTGAAAGGCATCTTAACATTGTGTACTTGAGGATGGTAGCTGCCAAGCTCAAGCTCCAAGGTCTTACACATCTTAATTGACCTTCTACAAGAAGACAAAGAGGAGCAGCCTGTTTTTATGCTTTATGCTTTATGCTTTTGTCCTTAGTTTGTTTTTTCTGATTTGTGTAAGGCCAAGGCCACGACTTTCTTGTACATTAGATGATGCATTTGAGACCCTTAGATGTGTATCTCTTGGCCTATATAAGCCTTGCTTTGTAACCTAATGAAATCAGATTTGATGAATGAATGAAAAATTGAAACCTTTGTTTCCAATTTCTAAACTCATGGCTGTGTGCTTGAGTCCCTTCTTTGCTTAGTGCTAGAAGAGTGTTGTTTGAGTCTTTGCTGAGTTGCTGGAGTCATTCATCACAACCTCTATCCATTGGCTTTGTGCTTTGGAAGAGTACTATCTTGTTCTTACTTCATTTTCTTATAAAATTCAGAAACTTTCAACACAACAAGTCCAATTCAAGTCCTTTGTGTCTTCATTTGTGTGTGTGTCTTACAAGCATTAAAACCTACTGAAATCTATACTTTTCTGAGTATTTTCAGTGCAGAAGACATCACCATAACTTTCTAGGATAGATTTGACCTCTTCAGGGATATCAATGATACTCATCCCAGTCTCCTTGACTAGCAATATGTACACAGGTTGTAGCTCACTTAGCTCTTGTGCTATTTCTGATTCACTTATCAACATGACTTCTTTGGAAGCCTCACTCATGGGGTTTGGGTTGATCTTTAAAGCAGGTGGTAAAGGTGCTAGGGTGATCTTCTTCTTCCCATACTTGAAGGTGTAAGTGTTGTCTCTCCCATGGTGTATGGCATCCCTATCAAACTCCCATGGTCTCCCAAGCAGAAGGTGACATGCATCCATAGGTAGAACATCACAAAGACTCTCATCCACATACCCTTTACCAATTGAGAAAGGTATAACACATTGTTTATCCACCTTGATCTCAGCCCCTTTGTTTAGCCATCTGAGTTTGTAAGGTAGGGGGTGGTCTTTGGTGGGTAGAGCTAGCTTGTCTATCAGTGTTTTGGAGGCCACATTAGTGCAGCTTCCCCCATCAATAATGAGGTTACATACTCTACCCTTGATGGTACATCTGGTCCTAAAGATCTGGTGTCTTTGGTCCTCTTCCAAAGGTTGTGGTTGAGTATGCATTACCCTCCATGTTACCAAACTTAACCCTGCATCAGGCTCTATCAACTCCTCACTAGCCTCTACCTCAGGCTCTTCCATCTCTTCATCACAGACCAACACTTCATCATCTCCCCAATGGATTACTTCTAGGGTACTCAGAGCCCTTTTAGATGGACATTCTCTAGCAAAATGTCCATACCCTTGACATTGAAAGCACTTTTTGAGAGGGGTAGTCTTCCTTTGGCCTGCCTCAACAGCCTTGCCTTTATCAAGGTTGAAAGGAGTCTTAACAGGAACCACAGGTTCTCCTATCTTAACTCCTACAAAAGGTTTGAAGGTGGGGGTTCTGGAAGGTGTCTTAGAAGCACTGGCCTTTCCTTTTCCCAATTTTTCTACCCTTAAAGACAAGTTGACAGCTTCCTCAAAGGAGTATATGTTTTGTAGCCTGACTTTGCTAGCTATCCTTTCATCCAACCCCTCTAAGAACCTTGCTATCTTTTGTTCAGATTTCTCAACAACCTCACATTGCAAAGTGAGTTGTTCAAAGTCTCTTAGGTAGGACTCTAAAGGTCTTTGGTCTTGCTTTAGGTGAGTAAGCTTAATGAACATGTCTTGAGTGTAGTCCCTAGAGACAAACTTAGCTCTCATTTTCTTTTTCAGTTTGAGCCATGACTTTACAGGTTCTTTCCCTTCTCTAACCCTCAAGGTTTTCATGTTTTCATACCAAAGTGAGGCATAGCCTTTTAGTTTCATGATAGCAACCTTAAAAGCCTTTCTATCAGTGTATCCTTTAAACTCAAAGACTCTTTCTACAGACCTTAGCCAATCTAAGAAATCATCAGGGTTCAAGCTACCTAGAAAGTCAGGAATCTCTACCTTGATATCTTTGTCTTGGTGTCTGAGAAGATTGTGATCTGAGCCATCTGAATCTGACATTTCAAACTGATCTACAGGTTGTCTCCTCCTTACTCCACCTTGTGGGAAAGGTGCTCCTCTTCCTCGACCTCTGCCTCCCCTTGTATCATTGTTCTGTTGGCCCTCAAGGAGTTCATTGACAGATCTAGAGACCTCCATTACAGTTCTGACAAGATCTTGAACTGTGTTTTCAATACCTGTGATTCTCTCTTCACTCATGGTTGTATTTTGTGTTTTTAATGTAGTTAGGTAGATGAACTCACAAACCAAAGCTCTGATAACCAATTTGCACTGAAACTATTCAGAAAAGACAACTAAACAATGACAAATTGAGCTAAGATCAAGACACTTGCAAGTACTCTGTTTCTGTTTGAATTGATTGTTAAAGAACAAGGATAGGACCTTAACCAAAGCACAAAGCCAATGGTTGAGGGTTGAACCTTGATCCCAGCACACAGCTAAGGACCCAAGCTCACTTCCAAGCACAAAGCAAAGGAAGTTGTCTCAAGCACACAGCCAAGAGATGCAACAGAAACAAGGTTTCAGTTTTATGTTTTACTTCAAATCTGATTTGCATTTCATTAGGTAAAGGCCTTATATAGGCAACAAGGATACAACTCAGACGTTAGGAGATATCTAGGGCCACAAAGGCTTACAACATGAAACAAAATAACAGCTACAAACTTGCAAGAAACTGACATAAAGTAGATAAAGCAGAAAAGTAATTCTAATGGGACAATCTGCCTTAATGGGTTTGTTGGGGTTGAAACTGGTGGAGGGGTGGACTTCTGAGCTTGATTCTTGAGCTCAACTGAAGTGGGATGGATGCCAAAGGTCCCTCTAAAAGGCCCTCGAGTTTGTTTGATCATAAAAGGAAAGTTTGATAGTGACATGTTAACTACTGCAAAAAGGCTGAAATCTGGACAGTCTGAAGTTGTCCCTAAGCTAACTCTTTGTGTGTTTGTTTCTGGGGAGGGAAGTCCTGGGGAAAGTTGTAGAGGACCTTCCCAAGACATAGGTTTGAGGGTTGGTTAGGCTTGTTTGATTGTGTGGGGCCCCATGGACCTTGTTTAGAAAGGCAGTGATAGGCTGTTTTTGGCTGGGGGCTGTTTTTGTTGTGTTGGGTTTGTTGGGCTGTTGGCTGAGCTTTGTTGTGGCCTAGTCTTGGGAAGTGGATGGCTAGGCTTTGTTCTGGTTGTGGTGGTGTTGTCTTGGCAGGCTTGAAGTGGTTGTGGCTTGGACTGAATAGAACATTGTCATAGCTTGTCATGGTGTTGTCTGAATGTATGTTGTTGTTTTGATGTTGAGTCTTGTCTTGAGTTTGTGTCTTGTCTTGAGCTCGTGTCATGGCTCGTGTCTTGGCTTGGTCACATACTCCCGTTGCATTATCGCATAATGTGTGTTAGAGAAGTTAACTCGTGAAACCATTTCACAATGCTTTTGGTGAACATCAAAGTCAATACTTAGAAATTTATAGTTACGATTTAGTCGTAAGTCGTTGATCTAATGCTCTAGTGGTTAACTACTTCTCAATGAAGCTCTTTGAACTTTTCAAAGATTTCTCTTAGCACCTCATTAAGTAGAATCAAACATAATATCTACTTAAATCGTCGGTAAATCAAGTGAAGTAATCATTACCATCTCTGGTTGTGTTTGTTATTGGACCACACGTATTCTTATGTAATGGGGCCAATAATTTACTAGTTCGATTTCCTTTTCAACAAAAGGGCACTAATCATCTTGCCTTGAATACAAGATTCGCACACACCATTAGATTCAAAATCAGATGGGTTAGGGATAGTTGTTAATACTAGCCTCTTAATGTGCTACACAATCCAGACTTAAGATTAGACATAGGTCACCAATTTTGAGCCCTTTTCAATCTATATGACAAGTAATTACTAGTTTAGGTCAAGAATATAATTACCTTTGATTGGTATGGGATAACCATTGACCAAGTATAGGCACAAAAAGATACAACGTTTGTTCTATTCACAAAAGTGAAACACTTGTGTCGTACACAAAAGTGGATACTATATTCTTTATTTAGAGGTTATGTACATAATAACGTTTATTAAAGTATATCTCTAAATCCAAAACTAGATTGATTACATTATAACTTTTATATGTCTCTATAGAAATAAAACTACAATAGTTATATTTCCCTTGTAGGTCGACATTTAATTATGGTTAGTCGTCGCACGAATCATTATTATATGTATTGAATACATTGACAAAAATCATAATAGGTATCTAATACCCAAGAAATTGCATTTAGCAAAATAAATGTCGATCATATAGATTTTATGGGTGAAAAATTACACCCAATTTCTAACTCTTTAGAAAACTTTGGGAAGATTCTTTTCTTGTGTCCTACACTGTAAAATAGAATCGTCAAAAGTTGGGTTCGACACCTTGCTTGGTTTTTGACTTTACTATTCAAAATAGTCTTGCCTTTTTCCCTTGCCTTGTGTCAAAGTCGAGCCAACCTACTCTTGAACCTCGTCTTAACAATTAAGAATATAAACATCATTCTTAGTGCTCCCACTCACTTTCATGATTCTCTACTTAGACAAGTATATTGGAATTATTGTGAAGACTTATTCTTCATTTCATTCGTGGTTTTACCTTCAAAAAGGATAAACATTTCATGATGTGACTATGGTATTTGGTTATTCACGATTTTAAATAAATCAATTAACCTAGTCGTCCCAACTGATTTGGCCTCTTTTGAGGTAAGCCTCGATAAGGAGTATAATGACGACATACCAAAATACAAATATTTTCTTTGGAGCAAAAATTGATGTACCATTATTATGAGAAGACGTCACTAAAAATCAAAACGTTTTTGATTAAGTGATTCCAATGGTGAATGGTGAATATGAGGATCAAAAGATAAAATTCATTTTGTCTTTAGCTACGGTGGTATAAACGGAGATTGCAATCAAAATGCTACCGTATAAAATAATGGAAACTCCTTTCCATGATTGAACAGATTTACAAGTTCATAGAAGGATAAAATATATGTCATTTGCGCGAATAAAAATAAATATCAACGGAAAATAAACATACATTGCTTATATATATTTTACTTGTAAAAACAATTTTAAACAAGTCACTCATATAATGACCCCTCACGAAATTACATAAGTGATTCCAAGACCCATCTTTAGACAAAAATAGACATCGCATGCTACCTTTATCTAAAAATGGTAAGTCAATACTTGACTAATTCTAACCTTAGAACTCTTGGTTGACGGATTTCAAC
>JAIUZE010067851.1:0-10413 GCA_022085475.1 Heliosperma pusillum | reverse complement strand
CGTTCAAATACCAACAACGTCGAGTATGCCCCTAACACCATGCAATTAAGCAGTAGGATACCTCTCCGTTCCGACATTCCAGCCTTACGAACGGAAAGGTAGCCAAGGGAATGAGAGTACAAAGCACAAGACAAAATAGTGCTCAAACCGTATCATTTGTGAAAACCGACTCAAAGTGGGACATAGCAAAAACCGTCACAAAACATGTGATACATGCGAATAAGATATCATAAATCCAAAACATGAATCAATACATGATAACCAAGCATTAGACCAAGTTTAAGAAGCATAATAAGTAAGAAACATAGATAACTCTCCAAAACAACAAGTTTGGAAACTAACTTAAACAAGGGTTCACTTCAAACTGTCATAACTAGAGTTCTAGATATGGGAATGCAGAAATTCCAAGTCGAGGTGATAGATTATCCTCTTACGGTTCCAACGAGTGGTCACAAGCCCAAAACAAACAAATAACGAAGGAGATATGAGCATTCTACCAAAACGGGTCGGTGCTGTGAATTTGCACGAGTCCACCCGAGAACAACAACACTATTTCTATCATTTCCAATTTTCATAATTCACTTCTATCAACTATCAACAATCAATATTCATCATCAACAATCATCAACTAACAACAATAATCATCAAAATCATAATTTCTAAGCTTTCTAATTGTATTCTAAATACGAATTCTAACATGGAAATCATGTAAAACACGTAAATGATACCGAGTAACCCTTCACCGTTACCTTTACGCGTCTTTAAACGGTTCTAAACCTTCCTAGTCTCCACCTACATACAATTAGATAATAAAAGATGAATATCATTCACCTTGAGAAAGACGGATAATTTAAAAAGCGAGAAAGACGGTAATTTTATTAACAATACGGATAGAGGAAGCTAAGAGGGGAAGAATAAGACGAACTTACGCGAATTTGAGCGAGTAACGAAGGAACTATGGCGAATCTAATGTTGGATGAAAATGGAGGCAAGGTTTTGGTGGTTTGATGAGGAAGAAAGAGTAAGTGGAAAAATGAAAGGAGTTAGGGTTTTGAGGGAGTATATAAAGGAAAAAGTCAACGAAAAGTCAAACTCGCCTAAAGACGGGATTTTCATGGAATCTCACAGAAATTCCAAATACGAACTCGGAAATTCTAAATTCGACTCGAAACATAAAAAACTAATTTAAAACTTAAATTCGCTGAAACGATTTCGTAAAATATTTCTACTAGAAAAATAGGGTACATTTCCGGGTTTTACATCTCTCACGATAAATGACACGCACTAGCACCATGTACATAGCAAGTATGATTAAAATCGCATCCACGGAATAAACATTTCCCTGAACGCATACACGATTAACATTTCGTATATGTAGATTCATTTCCTCCCGGTAGGACGACGATAATAATACAGTCCTAGTCTAAACCTGGCCATACTCTTGGAATCACATTTTCCGATTCGACATGCGATGAACATTTCGCATCCAAGACTCGGTCAACCATAGAAGCCGAGTACGCTACATGTAATGACACAAGCATCATAACAAGCGGTACGCTACATGTAATGACACCACCTCGCAAGTATACGACATTTGACGGCCGGGTCGATCAACGCAAAGCGTTCGCCTGCCAACAACGTCGTCATATGCCCACTAAAACATGCATTTAGGCATTAAGGATACATCGCCTCGTTCCGACATTCTAGTTTAACGAGCGAGGAGGTAGCCGGGGAATGAGAGTTCATAGCACTTAACAATTAGTGCTCAAATCATAACATATGCAAAACGGACTCAAAGTGGGATATATCAAAACCGTCACAAAACATGCGATACAAGCGAATGGAATATCATATATTCTAAACATGAATATTTAAAGCTATTACGTAAATTTATACGATAAACGAACCATGCGAACTATTATAAATGAAAGTATAAGAATGAATAGAAAGGAGAAAGGCAGCGTGTGCCAGCCGGCTGGCGTTTTGGTAACAAATGAAAATAATTGAAAATACGGGGTGATCCTGCCGGTCAAATGAAAATAATTTGTTACCAAAACGCTGACCGGCTGGCACACGCTGCCTTTCTCCTTTTTATTTTTTCGTATACTTTCATTTATAATAGTTTGCATGGTTCGTTTATCGTATAAATTTACGTAATAGCTTTAAATATTCATGTTTAGAATATATGATATCCCATTCGCTTGTATCGCATGTTTTGTGACGGTTTTCGATATACCCCCCTTTGAGTCGGTTTTACATATGTTATGATTTGAGCACTAATTGTTATGTGCTATGAACTCTCATTCCCCGGCTACCTCCTCGCTCGTTAGACTGGAATGTTTGAACGAGGAGATATATCATAATGCTTGAATACATGTTTTTGTGGGTATATGACGACGTTGTTGGGAGGCGAACGCTTTGCGTTGATCGACCCGGCCGTCAAATGTCGTATACTTGCGAGGTGGTGTCATTGCATATAGCGTACCGCTTGTTTATGATGCTTGTGCTCTTTCCGCCTGTTTCGTGAAGGTTGACCGAATTTGGGGTACTCGGCTTCTATGTTTGACCAAGTCTTGGATGCGAAATGTTTATCGCATGTCGAATCGGAAAATGTGATTCCGAGAGTCTGGCCAGGTTTAGACTAGGACCGTATTATTATCGTCGTCCTACCGGGAGGAAATGAGTCTACATATACGAAATGTTAATCGTGTATGCGTTTAGGGAAATGTTTATCCCGTGGATGCGATTTTAATCATACTTCCTATGTACATGGTGCTAGTGCGTGACATTTACCGTGAGAGATGTTGTCACTGTGTTCGTACGTTTGGATGAATGATTATATGTTGATTATTTGTGACTGTTGGATGACTTGGCGTGGTTTATAGGTTGAGTCTCTATCTTATCAAGTATATGCCGCTAACGGTGAGATGCAAGCCCTAGTGATATATAGTTGCCTAAGGGTGTCTTCCCTGAGTCTATCTATAATATGATGCTTACCGTTTTGTACTTCATGCACCTATATCTTTATATATTGAAATGCCTATTTATCCTTCTCGTAATTCACATATATATATATGCATGCTTCTACTTGTGTATTACCGTTTAATTATGTTATTTGTGATATGGCTGGGGGAATCCGGAGTTACTCCCCACTGACTGTGGCGTTCATGTTTTCATGGATGAACAAGTTGCTTGTATGGATTTTGCTTGTTGTTTTTGGGTTCGGGTGTGAGCTAGCGGGCGTTGGCCTCGACGATTCACCCGTAGACGTTTTTAGTTAGTTTCGCTAAACAACTTTGATAGTTGATACCATTTTGCTTGTTGTTTTTGTAGTATTTTATACTTTAAGTTTGTAATTATTTGTCATTCCTCGTGCCTATCCTTTGGCATGTAAAAACTTTCAAAAATATCGTAATTTCCGCTATATAAATTGCAGGCTTGTTATGTTTTATTTCCGCTATCGCGAGGGTTGTCACATGGAAGGTGTCCAAATTTTGTGCCCAAATCGTTCAAAATCAATGTAAGTAAAATGTTTCTTCTTATCTTTTTCCTTTTATGTTATGCATGCATAAGATCCAATAGTTTATTGAGTAAACTAATTATAAAATATTATTAGATTTCTCTAATAAAGGGTTTAATAAACTTACAAGTGGTATCATAGCCTTGGTTGTTGCATGCATAAACGATTTATAGTTTTTTCGAGTTAATGTAACTTAAATAAAACTAGTAATTTGTGATTTATGAGATAAAGTCACAATGTGATAAGCATTTAATTAGTTATATTGTTTCTCTCATTTTCATCCCCATTTTGATCCGGGTACACGGATATGCGTGCCTTTAATTGCATTTTACTTCCCAATTTATGGCGCTATGAATGTCGATCTCATTTTGCACGAATTAAGGTGGAAATGAAGAAATCGTAGCATAAAGGCCTTGCATGAGTCGGGATTCGGAACTGAGAAGAACAAATGAAGAGAGAGCTCCCAGGTGGCGCAGGCCGGTCCAAACGACAGGCGGCCTACCACCCGGCTCAGACCACGACTCCCACATAAAAGGAAAAAGAGAGGAAAAAGGAAGAGGCCAGGTAGCGCCGGCCGGGCACCTGGCGGCCGGCTCACTACCCGGCATGCACATCAATAGAGTAGAGTGGAAAAGTTTGAACATCCTGATGTGCTCCAGGCCGGTCAGATGACCGGCGGCTGGGCACCCAACTGGGACTCTTATTTCCTATACTTAGAATATTTTTGGAGAAGAAGATAATTAAGAGTCTGATGTACTCTGAGCCAGCCCCTTGGCTGGCGGCCAGGCACCCGGCTTGGAACACAAAATCGCATTTCCACCAACCCGGCCGGGCACCCTCTCCCTAATTTTTGTATGCAGCTTTTTATCAACTCTTAGCACAAAAGCCTAGAATATTTGTAATCTCTAATACTTACTAATTACTCTCTTAATTTCTCCTTAATTAAGCTTAGTTTCTCGATTTAAATAGCTAGATCTAGTCCCTCTTAGTGTAACTATCCTAGTCTTGGGTTTGTATTGAAGATTTTGGGTAAGGACATTCTCCCTATTTAATTTATACAAGTATTGTTGGTATAATTTCTTCTTCTTTTAGTTGTTTATGCAATTTATTTCATTTCAAGTTAATTATTTGTCATTCGATTGTTAGTATTCTTCTTTTCTAAAATATGATGTTCATCTCCGTATCCTCATTGTTTAGTTACTTGTTTTCCCTCAACATGAGTAAGTATTCTGTCTCTATGGTTTAGGGGGGAGCCTAAGGGAGGATTATGTGGGAGAATTTGTCGAGTAATTAGTAGACTCGTGGTGATATTTAGAGTGTTACCCATATGTACACAAGTTGTTCGATGAAGTGTCAAAACGAAAGTTATACACTTGATCAAGTATTGTTTGATAATGCAACATGAGTAATCAAGGGAAAGCCTAAATTTCATGGTCATGATTAGCCTTACAAGACTCCAAGCTTATGGGTGCTTCAAAGTCACCAAATCCTACTTAAAAGGAATGTGATTGCAGCACGAACAAGATAAGGGTCATGTTCTTGGCAACATAATTTAAGCTACACTCATTCAATTTTGATGATCTTTATATGGTTGGAAAGCTCAGTGTCTTAGCTACAAAATGAATTTGGAACCACCACCATATGAGGTGTGTAGCTTGCCCTATGGTTGCTATAAAAACAATCTGTGTAACACCCCGAAAAAAATTCCAATTTTTCTAGTAAAAATATTTACTAACACTTTCAGTAGAACTTAAGTTTTTAAAATAGAAATTTTTGTTCCGAGTCTTATTTTGAAATTCCGCTTTCGTATTTGGAATTTCTGAGAGATTTCATGAAAAGACCGTTTTTAGTCATCTTTGACTTTTCTTGACAAAAGTCGTCTTTGACTTTTCCTTGACTTTTTTAAAGTCGTCATTGACTTTTTCTTGACTTTTAAGTCGTCATAAACTTTTCTTGACTTTTAAGTCATCTTCGACTTTTCTCGACTTTTCAGTCAACTTTGACTTCCGTTGACTTTTTCCCGACTCGCCTCCTAAGTTTGAAGACCGAAATTTTATTTAAAAAAATAATATTTTTGATTTATTTTTATTTGGATTTATTAAGATTTATCATAATTTAATATAATTATTTTGAATTTATTCGGAATTTAAAGAATAACGTTTACGGTTTTAACCGAACGTTATTAAACTATTCCCGACTCATCGTAAAGCGCGAAACGAAACCGAAACTCGACTTTGGCATGAGTCACGCGCCAGGTCATCGTTTTCCACTCACATTAGATATTTTAATTCTTTTGATTAAACTAATAATAATATCTAGATATTTATTTACTTTATCGATCAGTTAACGAAAATTACGCAAATCGTTTACAAAACTGACCCGATATCACCCATACACAACACCAACACGGGTTTTTCTCTTCCTCTCTTTAGCCTTGGATATTTTAATCTCTTTCATTATATAACTAATATCTTGATATTAAGTCAATTACTTTATCTAGATTAATTACGGTAATATAATTTTATACGGGTCATTCCCAGACCACAATTTCAAATAACCCAACTCCTAGTTTAGCTCTATATTACACTACACGCCTCACCCCACTTTACTCACAAACAACTTTTTTCATTTTTCAACAAATCAAATTAAGATCAAAACATCACTTTCTTTAATCGTTCTTCGTGTTCTTCGTCGTTCATCTTTTGTTCTTCATCGTTCTTGAGCAAAACCTTCATAAATCCTTCATTTCTTAATTAAATCCGTCCTAATTTATATTTCTAGGATCTCCTCTTCGCTCCCCATCTTCACGTACGGTTTTATTTCAATTCCGGTAAAATCGTTTTCAACACTTTAATTATGGAAATTCATATTTTTAGTTCTAATAATGTTTTCTTGTTATTTCTTATAGGGAAGATTTTGAAGACGAGTTTGGTGCCTCGTATATTTAGGGGAAGATTAGAAGACGGTTTCTTTCTTAGTTTAACTTTCTTATTTTGGTGCTACTTGATTTTGCTAGCTAGGTAACGATTCCGAGTTACTCGACGAATATATGTTACATAGCTTTTGTTTCTGTTATTTTTGGTTCATCTTTTGTTTTTGGTTCATGTTATTATGATTTATGGATTTTTGGTAGTAACATGATAAGTAGTTGTTTTTGTCATGTTGTATGAATTTATAACAAGTTTAGTGTTCTTGACATATTTTTATGATTTGTCATAATCATGATTTTTGTATGATGGATGGTTAAATTGGATGTTTAAAAATGGATGTTGTTAATTAAAACATGTTAGAATTAATTGGGAAGTGTGGTTGTTTGAACCGTGAGAATGGGCCGTGTTGGGGGCTGTGAACCGGCCGGTCCAGGCCTGGTCAGACCGGTTCAGGCCGGTCCAGCCCGGTCTGGATTTGGTCCGGGTGGGGTCCTTGGGAGTTGTGTCGATATTTGATTGTTATGTTGTTGTTTTGACGGGTTTTAATTATGTTAAGCATGCGGGAAATATTAAGTAACGGTTTTTAGTAAAGTTGTAAAAATAAGCCAAAACAGCCCAAAATCAGCCGTGGGCCCAGTCCAGGCCCATGTGGGGTCCGGCCCAACTCAGCCCGTGGGTCCCACTTTGGGACTTGTGACGGTTTTTGAGTTATCGTCATTTTTATCGTGTTTTGTAATAATTAGCAAGCGAGAAATACTAATAAGTAAAATATTTAATTAAAAAGGTTTTTCATTAAATTATTATTTCTCACATGTTAAAAATTATAAGACGAGATCGTAGTTTAAATTGGATATCAGTTAAGTCAAACGGGGTTCTGGTATGTTATAATAATTCACATGTTAGAAGTTAATAAAATAACATGTATTGAATATGTTGATTTTTATGTTTAAGTCTATGTGATAAAGACTCTGTTTCTAGCCGGTTTGATCCAACGGGTTTGGTCAAACTAAGATCTAGTCATCCCCGATTTGACTGATGACCCGTCGCGGGACTCGGGTCGGGGATTTGTCTTCAAGTAAGGTTGTATTTAATTATTGAATTAGCCTCAGTAGATATTAGGCGATATGATATTTGATTATTATTGATATGCAATTAGTCACATGATAGGATGTTTTTCCCGTGACTGTTTTATTATAGGTTTGGTGTCGTGTTACTAGTACTCCATAAAGAGAATTATGGAGTAATTGCGTCTGACCATTCTACTTCGAATGAGTATCTTGGACCATGACATTGATAGGCCCGTACTATCTTTAACGAGCATATGGAGTTCACTGCTTGATAGCTTTTGTGTCTCGGCTTGGTGGGTTTATATCCAAGTCGGGGCATGGCTGCCTGATCCGTTTTGGGACTGGAGTCAGCTTAAGTACTAGCCATCTCTGCTAGGGGGTCGCCTAGTAGAGTTTCTCATAGACGGTTATGTCATGGGACGGGGAACGGAATAGCTGTTGTCGCTAGGTCTGATCAGTCTAGGACTAGGATGTTTTCCTACCTTGTGGTATAGCCTCGAGTTACAGAAGTCTTCTATTGACTGCCCTAAGAACTTATGCCTTTTTGTAGAGGTATTGGTCTTTCATGTTTGTATGATTCTATGAGTTCTAGAAGGTGAGATGCAAGCCGGCTAGGATTGATAGAGTTTGGATTACCGATTGTTAACTGATTCACATGGTTACGTGTTGATTAGGGTTTGGAGTGTATCATGGCCATGTTTCTGAGAGGAACCTCTGAGCTAGCATACCAGCTTCCCTACCTCGAGTTATAGTTTATTATCGGTTTCACATGATAGCTTTCACATGCTAGGTTATTTGGTAGTTATCTGTTTCATAACATGAAAAGCATATCATATATGTGTAAGTTTTGTATTTTCCATATACATTGCTTTTATGTTATTCATGTTTCATTAAACTCGACATTTCGTGGCTGGGAGGACTCGGAGTTACTCCCCACTGACTGTGGCTTCCGTGTTTATATTTACTGCGGTCGAACAGGTGGTGAATGCATACATTGGGTACATTGACGAGCTAGCGAGCGAAGTATTACCTTGGACCTATATTCGGTTCTTAGATTGTATAGTATTATACACGCTTTCATTTCCGTATTTATACGGGAGATATGTCTCCCGTCTTGTATATTTCTTTTTAGAATATATTTCCGTTTTTGTAATGACCGTTTTATTTCAGACACTCACCCATTCATTTGTATTTAAATTTAATTATTTTTTTTCTTTCCGCAAATTTGAGGGTGTCACAGTTGGTATCAGAGCATTTTTGCTCCCGACGCACGTTTGTGTACCCTTGTATAAATAACTTGACCTTAATAAAATAATAAACTTGTGAGATATAAGGGTAGGATGGGTAGATTAGGATTTATGTTGTAGTCTATTTGTTTATGCTAATTGTTAGGAGTAACTTAATTTGTTTTGTTTCTTATGAAGACGGTTGGACCTCGTGTAGAAGAGATCGTTGTTACTGCCAACCAGGTCCCTCCTCAGAAAGAAGACAATTGCCAAGGAGGCTATGCTTGGGTGGCTAGCCAAATTGCTAGGAGCAATATTACGCCTTATGGTGGAATATGTGTTACCTAGAAGGAGTATCCTCTACCGAAGATTTTAAGATTTATAAAGCCTAATTGAAGTGAATTCTTTCTTCATCTGCGAATTCTCTCGTCCTTATAATATTATGCCCTCTTCTTTCTATCTAGGGGCTTCTTTCTCTTCCCACCTATTTACATTTTTGAAATTTCTCTTAATAGTTCCTCCATTATACCATTGGTATTCTTACCTTCCTCTTGTAACATTGGTATGGATGTCACCCCATTGGTATGCGGTATATTATTCTTCGTCGGAAGAACTTTGAATTTTGTGGAATATTAGTGTTAATTGGAATGAACTTGTGATTTGAGGAAAATGGTATAGATCTAATTTCACCCTATGGTGGTGAGAGTTGGTATCATTGAGGAAGGTGTGGTAAGGTCTGTTTAATGATTTTATTGTTGGATGCTTGTCGTGACTTGTGAGTAAATAGTTCATGATATTCGATGGAGTAAAGTCGAATGAGTTGGCTATTACTTCTTAACTCATTAGTAATTTAGTCTTTTGGGCTTAGAAGTTTAGTATTGGTTTGAAGACCATGCTTATGATATGTCTATTTTGGAGTAAATAAGAAGTTCGAATATGGTAACTAACCATCCTATTAAGCTAGTTCCGGGTTTAGATAATTATGAGGATTTGAGGATAAACTTAGGATGAAATTCTCCTAGTGGTTTTAGACTATGAAAACTTGAAGTTGCAATATCTTTTTGAGGATTGAAATAAGCGTAATAATAGTTGTGGTTGTGGTTAGGAAGTTAAGTGATTTTTAATGTTACTTGGGAATTTGTTGTCGTTAAATGTTGGACCCTAACGGGAATAAATACTTTGTGGAATTAGAATTTGACGACACAACTTGAGGAATATCGACATAAGCAAAAACCGAAGTATTAAGAGTTGGGAAAGGATAAATAAATTTATTACGGTCGCATTGCCCTATGTTTGGCAAAAGTTAAGTGAATCGAGTTTTGTGTGACTAATCTCTTTGAGGTTTCGCGATTCAACTTTTGAGGATGAGAGGGTTCATTGTAAATAAGTTGGAGTAATGAATTTTTGGAATAAATTGGATTAAAGGATTTCATAGTAAGTCCTTTACTTTGTGGTTGTTAGCGGTTTTGTTTCCTTAATTATAAATATTTTGATGGTGATTTCCAATACTAGTTTCGATGGACATTAGATGATTTTTATTGAATTGGAATAATTGGGAGTTGCTACTCGATGTGGCATGCTTATGAAATATCTTGGTAGGAATTCGATGATTGAAATGTTGAGGATATATCGCACTCCCTTGAGGACTAGTTTACTTGTACAGTTAGTAT
>JAIUZE010067848.1:0-13310 GCA_022085475.1 Heliosperma pusillum | reverse complement strand
TCATCGTTTTTCGACCAGGTGTTACAAAGAGAATGGATTTACTCGATCGGTCGAGGAAACCAGCTATATATCAAGTCGAGTGGGAGCAAGATTGTCTTCCTAATATTGTATGTTGATGACATACTCTTGATTGGGAATGGCATACCTCTCTTAACTTCGGTAAAAAGTTTGGTTAAAGAACCATTTCCAGATGAAAGATCTGGGTGAAGCACAAAGAATTTTGGGGATCCGTATCTACAGAGATAGATCACGACGGATGTTATCCCTCAGTCAGGAGTCTTATATAGATAAGATTCTTGAGAGGTTAAGCATGACCAACTCCAAGAAGGGGAACCTTCCAATGGTCTCTGGGATGCATTTGAGTAAAGCTCAGGCACCAAAGACATCGGAAGAGGTCGAGCGCATGAGTCGGATTCCTTACGCATCAGCTATAGGATCGATCATGTATGCCATGAGATGCACATGTCCAGACGTGGCATATGCATTGAGTATGACAAGTCGTTACCAAGGCAATCCAGGTGAAACACACTGGATAGCTGTTAAGAATATCCTTAAGTACCTACGGAGGACTAAGGATTGGGTATTGACTTATGGAGGTGACACTGAGCTATGCGCAACTGGTTACGCAGATGCAGTTCCAAAACGGATCGAGATGACTGGGAATCTCAGTCGGGATTCGTGTTTACTCTTAATGGCGCTGCGGGTCAGCGGAAAAAAGCTCAACCAAAAATGTTATAGCAGATTCTACGACTGAGTGAGTACGAGTACAGAGTTACTATGCTGCTTCAGAGGCTGCGAAGGAAGCTATATGGATGCGTCAATTCTTACAGGGACTAACTGTAGTTCCTAGTTCGGATGACCCGCTCACCATCTATTGTGATAATAGTGGTGCCATCTTCCAGGCTAAGGAGCCTAAGTCCAGCAACAAGTCTAGGCATGTACAACGGAAGGCTCACATGATCCGAGATTACGTGGAGCAAAGGGAGATAGTGATAGACAAGATTGATACGGATGATAACGTTGCAGATCCTCTCACTAAACCGTTAAGATATGATAAGCATGAAGGGCACGTTATTTCCATGGGAATTAAGTGTGTTCCTGAGTTGTATTAGTTGTTTTGTATGGATTAGACACCTGTATCTTTTTCATAAAACTATTAATGAAATCATCGTTTTGTAATATATTTTGTTTTTCATGTGGGTTGTACTGACAACATTGAACACCACAAAGTGAACTGAATTACCTTATCTTTGTTTTGGGGTCCGGTAAGGCCTACATGAGCTGATAACTCTGGCAATTATTTTGTGAGTCGATTGATGATGGTGGGGTTCAACCGAGCCCATAAGTCAAACTGTTGACTGATCGATCACATATGCGAGTTATAATGATACATCGCAGGACAATTTTGTGACAGCGTTATGGAGTCTTAAATGTTTTAGAACATTAGGTGCCAGGTCGTGGATAGGACATCCATAGTGTTTCTAGAGTCGATTCTTTTGACTATCGACTGTCTCTTGAGATAAATGCAGTTTTTGGGGGACTTTGGTTTCTTTTTCATGGTCGACCGTAACAGGAGGCTAAGTAGATTTTCACTGGGTCATTTCATACTGCGCTTGTATTTGCAAGATTCGAGTTGAAGAAAATATCCAACCTTTATCAGGATATGATATTTCTCAGGGCCACTCGAGGAGCTGTAACTGAAATGCATGGCCATGCTCGAATATAGATTCGTTTATCAGTTAAGTTACTCTCTAGTCGGGGAAACCACTCTTGATACTGATCACTTGTAAACTACGACCTTTGGGAATACGGACTTTGCAAATTGGTTTACATTGAGTGGGAGAAATTTATTATGGATATGAGAATCGGTTATCGCACATACACTTGTACGGACAAGTGAGAGATTGTTGGAGCCAGTGTCCTCCACAGTTAGTGCAATAACATAAATAAATCTCTGTAGGTTCACAGGGTATACTTTGTATTGTAATCAGTTGATTAACGTTTATCGATAACGGTTGGCTTGCTAGATAAGTTTTACGTTATTGTCATACAGATGGCGGTGATCAACTGGTCCCTAAAAGTCACACCTAAAGGATGTGATTGAGAGATGTGATTGATTGAGAAAATAATCATATTGATGCCTTATTAAATGACTAAAAGGTTAGTCGGTGTTTTTGACTAAAAGGTTAGTCAATGTGATGATGATATAATTATTTAATAACGATTAAATAATGTTAGCTAAGACAAATTAACTGTAATCGTAAATTGAATATAAAATGTTATATTTAATTGTTGTATATAATGTAAGCTAATTAAACATAAACCGTTATAATTAATTGGAAAATTATAAATATACGGATATTTATAATTAATGATGTATTATAATGTCGGTCTTTGACTAATGACGATTATAATATATTACATTATATTAGAAGCTAAAATGACCGGAAAAAGTGTGCAGATACACTCGGGTTTTTCCGGTCAATGGGTAGTTATTTGAGGAGACTAAATCTCCTCATAAATGACCTACTATTGCCGTGAGATCAAGGAGAAAAGAAAAGAAATTCTAACCTAATTCTATTCTCTCACTTGTGCCTCCATCACACACAACACACAAAAACCTAAAAAGTTAACTGTAACTTTTAATCATCTTTCTAGCAAAGGAGAAGGGCATATCTCAATCTATCTTGGGTGAGACAATTAGGAGGATAGCTACTTTGATATCTGTTCTTAGGCCGATTTTGCTAAGGACCAAAGGTTTAATTCATTTTCTCTATATTTACATCGTTTTCATATTTATGACTCGCAATTCATATCATATAATTTTGTGATAATCTTAAATCTTAAGGGGATGTAAACTGTTATTTCCCACAAGTGGTATCAGAGCATTTGGCTACAAAATTATATTATATGTTTTTCATTTTTATGAAATAAGAATTTGAGAAAAAAAAAAAAATTTGATAAAACCGAAAAAAAATTTGTCACGGCTGAAATTTTTTTGTTGCCGTGTGATGTTTTTTTTTTAGGGTTTTGTTTTTCCATTGTTGATTTATTGATATTGTTATTTTAAAAGGTTAAAATTAAATATAATAAATTTGTACTTGTTTTAATTTGATAAGGATTAGATTAAAAGAAGATGGAATTGTTTTGATTTTGTTGTTGCTATTGTTTTCGGCCTCATTGTTTTAAATTGATAATTTTTATAATGATTCAATTTTAATGATGTTCAAAGCGATTGTGATTAAATGAATATAAGGATAATCGATTTAATCATGATTTAGATGTTCATTTTAAAAGGTTAAATTGAATAATCTAGTTTGAATCAATATTTAATAACGATTAGATATTGAATTTTGTACCGATCTAGCAATTTTGACAATACCGAATTTTTTTTCGGTTCGTGCTGCTGCTGTTTATTAAAAAAAAAAAAATTTTTTTTTTTTTTACCGTAGCAGTTGGTAAATTTTTTTTACTTTTAATGTTTCTTTTACGGTTATTGATTAAAACGTGAGTTTATAAAAAAAAAAAAAAAATTTTTGGTACTGGTACTGTTCACGTGAACAGTGATCCGTAGAAATTTTTTTTTTTTTTTTTTTTTTGTTTTTGACATTATAAAGTTAATGTTTGTTTTTTTGTTATTGTGAAAAGGTTCACAATAATGATACCCAATTATTTTAAAAAGGTTTAAAATAAAAATGGATTATGGGAGATTAAGATTGTTATGGGCAATTAAGGAATTGTCACATAATTTTGATCGTTTTTATTGGTGGTTTGGATAATTAATCAACATAATTAATGAATTATGTATTGTAGTATTAATTTATATAGTTGATGCATTTTATTTTTGTCGAATGAATGAATGAATGGTTTGATTTACGTTTTTGCAATTGGTTGAAAAATGTAAATCCTAGTGTGGCCTTAGTTAATCATGTTTTCGTAATGATGGAAACATGGTTTGGATGTATTTATGAGATCTCGAATCTCCTTTTATTTCTTTTAATTATGTTTTTGGAAATTAGAATGTAAATAGATTTATTTTGTAATTTTGAAAATGTAATTTAAGAAGACTAAAGATGGAGATCGGATGCTCACTCCCGCTACATGGACCAAGATGAGACAAAGTCAAGCTTCTCGGGTCCATTAGGAGGGATTCCAAACTTGTATTTACTGTTCATTTTGGTAGATAGGCCACACTAGGACCGTTGTAATAGTTTACGTATTTTTCATTTTTTTGCTTTTCTTTCACATGTTAAATAATTGCATCATATTCCGCCTAAACCAAACCACCTAAAATGCATGAAAAATGTTTCATATAGTTTGAATTTTCATCATAGACATACAGATGTCACTCGTTCATAGGGCCATCACCTTAGTCTAAATCATTCACGAAATGCTAGAAATTTTGTTCACTTAAAATGAATTAAATTTAAGATGATGGGATCTTCCTCTAAAATGAAAATTGAGATTAGTCTTTATAGGAAAAACTACTATGACCCCCTTCTTCGTCGGAAGTCATAATATGACCCCTTCTACGTTGGGTAAGTAGTGAGTGTTGACCTATTTTATCTCAACATTATAGTACGAGTAATATCTCGGGATTATAATGGACTATAAGATAGAATTTACAGAAATTTATCGCCCGAGAATTCTAAAGGTAGAATTAGCCAAAAGGTTGGCTTATCAATTTACAGAAATTGAGTCTTGGGATCATTTATATAATTCTTGAGGGAGGTCAATTGTATAAATGCTTGAGTCAACGCATTAAACAGTTTTTGCATTAAGACTTAATTTTAAAACGATGAAACTTATCATAATTTTTTCTTCTTTTCACAGTTTCTTGAATCCGTTATATAAAGATATAACTGCTAAAATAACAAATGGCTGGACGTACAGACGACCCAATGCCAAGTGCTACACTCGCTCGCGAGTCCTGGCTAAAGATCTTTATGGACAACATGAATCATTCCACGCGACTGAAGAATGATGGGTCAAACTTTGCGGACTGGGAGGCGGCATTACGGAATGCTGCCATTGCTGACGGTAAGCTCAAGTACTTGACTGAGCCACTACCGACTAACCCAGGCCCCAATGCAGGAGCCAATGAATCATTTGCTTATAGTGATTTCGTACTGGAGGCGGGTGCGATAAAGAACGTACTCATCTTTTCAATGGAATCCAATTTGCAGAGGCGATTCATAGCCCAGGGTGCAAACAAGATTTTCACCACTCTCTCTAACGAGTTCTCGAAAGCTCCGAGTATCGTTAGCTATGAGTATACCTGTCGCTTCTTTGAAGCGAAACTCCAGAAGGGCCAAGCGGTTAGCCCACACATTCTTGCTATGATCGAGAATGTCGAGAAACTGGAGGCTGTTGGTTGTAAAATCAATGAGACGATCATTATTGATCGACTGCTTCATTCACTTCATGATGGTTTTGCTCTTTTCAGGGCAAATTACTATATGAATGATATGAAGAAAAGTCTTCATCAGCTCCACTCACTTCTCGTACAGACCGAGAGTGATCTGAAATTGAGTGGGAGCGTGAAACAGGGCGTTCTCATGATTAACAACAAGGGTAGGGGTAAGGGCAAGGCTCAAGCTGACCTAGCTGTAGGGAAGCCAAAGTTCTAAAAGCCAGGAAAGGTCAAGAGTGGGCCTGGTGAGACTAGCGGTAGCTCACAAGGCAAGACAAAGAGCAAAGATAACGTGGAGTGCCACCATTGCCACAAGTCTGGGCATTGGAGGCGGAACTGCCCCGTGTATGCTGAAGACGTAAAATCAGGCCGCGTCACTCCTGTTGGTACGTCATCTTTAATTCATATGATTGAGATTAACCATGCAAGTTTCGGAACTTGGGTACTAGATACTGGTTGTGGTTCTCATCTGTGTAATCATTTGCAGGGCCTAAGAAGCATCACAACTCTCGCAAAGGGTGATGTGGACCTGCGAGTGGGGAATGGAGCTAGAGTTGCTGCCGGTTCAGTGGGAACATATGTAATCCAACTCCCTAGTGGTTTTGAGTTATTGCTGAATAATTGTTACTATGTACCCAGTTTGTCGAAAAACATTATTTCAGTTTCCGTACTTGATAAGGACGGATTTTCGTTTGTAAGAAAGGATAATACCTGTAATTTCTCTTTAAACGATATGATTTATGGTAAAGCTGTTTCCATGAATGGAATATATGTTTTAGATCAAACCACAGATATAATGCATGTGAGTAATAAGAAAGCAAAGGTTGGTGACAAAGATCAAACCTATTTATGGCATTGCCGTATGGGACACAGAAATGAAAAACGCGTGAAGAAGCTCATTGACAATGGGACTATCTCCCCATTTGACTATGAATCTTTTGGCACGTGTGAATCATGTCTCATAGGCAAAATGACTCGAATTTCCTTCAAAGGTGTTGGAATGCGCGCAGCTGACCTATTAGGACTCATACATACTGATGTGTGTGGACCTATGTCAATCAATGCTAGAGATGGCTATAGGTATTTTATCACTTTCACGGACGATTTGAGTAGATATGGTTATGTCTACTTAATGAAGCATAAAAGTGAGTCCTTTGACAAGTTCAAGGAATTCCAGAATAAGGTTGAAAACCAGCTGGATAGAAAGATTAAAGCACTACGTTCAGATCGTGGTGGCGAATATCTTTCGAATGAGTTTGATCAACACCTTAAAGACTGTGGTGTAGTATTACAGTTGACTCCACCTGGAACACCACAATTGAATGGTGTGTCCGAACGGAGAAATCGAACATTGCTTGATATGGTTCGATCCATGATGAGTCACACGGTTGTGCCTGACTCATTATGGGGATATGCTCTATTGTCTGCTGCTCTAATACTTAACCGAAGTCCGTCTAAAGTTGTAGACAAGACTCCATATGAATTATGGAAGGGAACGGTCCCTAACTTGTCCTTTATTCGGGTTTGGGGCTGCGAGGCTTATGTCAAATGGAGACCTGACGATAAGCTCGGCCCACGATCGGTCAAGACATACGTTATTGGTTATCCAAAAGGGATGTTTGGTCATTACTTTTACTCGCCTACCGAACATCGAGTTTTTGTTGCGGCTAGTGCGACGTTCTTAGAGAAAGAATTTCTCGAGAATAGATAATTATGAAACCTTTCGTATGTTCGGAGATTCCGAACCACAACCGAGCTAAACAGCAATGGGAGGAACTGTTCCATTCATCATCGGCTGAGTAACTATTCCTGAGGAAACCCAGGATGTCGGTTAAGAGTCTCCCATTCTCCATACTATACATTGGTATGGTCGAGGAGAATGGGAGAGATGACGTTTTACTCCTAGAGAGTAACGAACCCGCTACCTATAAAGGTGCCATGACCTGTTCCGACTCTAAGCTATGGCTTGATGCCATGCAATCCGAGATGGACTCAATGTATGAGAATAACGTATGGGATCTGGTTGACTTACCTGATAAGGTTCGGCCTCTTCAGTGCAAATGGCTTTATAAAATAAAGCATTCTGTAGAAGGACAACCAGATACATACAAGGCACGACTAGTTGCAAAGGGTTTCACTCAAGTGCAAGGATTGCACTATGATGAAATTTTTGCACCTGTAGTTATGCTGCGTTCCATTCGGATAATCTTAGCGATTGCCGCTTTTCATGACTATGAAATTTGGCAAATGGATGTGAAAACCGCCTTCTTAAACGGTTATTTGGAGGAGGAGTTGTACATGGTACAACCCGAAGGTTTCATTTATCCTAAAAATCCTAAGAAGGTATGCAAGCTTAAGCGTTCCATTTATGGACTTAAGCAAGCCTCTCGGAGTTGGAATCATCGTTTCGACCAGGTGATAAAAGAGAATGGATTTACTCGATCGGTCTAGGAACCATGCTTATATATCAAGTCGAGTGGGAGCAAGATTGTCTTCCTAATATTGTATGTTGATGACATACTCTTGATTGGGAATGACATACCTCTCTTAACTTCGGTAAAAGTTTGGTTAAAGAACCATTTCCAGATGAAAGATCTGGGTGAAGCACAAATAATTTTGGGGATCCGTATCTACAGAGATAGATCACGACGGATGTTATCCCTCAGTCAGAAGTCTTATATAGATAAGATTCTTGAGAGGTTCAGCATGACCAACTCCAAGAAGGGGAACCTTCCAATGGTCTCTGGGATGCATTTGAGTAAAGCTCAGGCACCAAAGACATCGGAAGAGGTCGAGCGCATGAGTCGGATTCCTTATGCATCAGCTATAGGATCGATCATGTATGCCATGATATTCACACGTCCAGACGTGGCATATGCATTGAGTATGACAAGTCGTTACCAAGGCAATCCAGGTGAAACACACTGGATAGCTGTTAAGAATATCCTTAAGTACCTACGGAGGACTAAGGATTGGGTATTGACTTATGGAGGTGACACTGAGCTATGCGCAACCGGTTACGCAGATGCTATCTTCCAAACGGATCGAGATGACTCGAAATCTCAGTCTGGATTCGTGTTTACTCTTAATGGCGCTGCGGTCAGCTGGAAAAGCTCCAAACAAAATGTTATAGCAGATTCTACGACTGAGTCCGAGTACTATGCTGCTTCAGAGGCTGCGAAGGAAGCTATATGGATGCGTCAATTCTTACAAGGACTAACTGTAGTTCCTAGTTCGGATGACCCGATCACCATCTATTGTGATAATAGTGGTGCCATATTCCAGGCTAAGGAGCCTAAGTCCAGCAACAAGTCTAGGCATGTACAACGGAAGGCTCACATGATCCGAGATTACGTGGAGCAAAGGGAGATAGTGATAGACAAGATTGCTACGGATGATAACGTTGCAGATCCTCTCACTAAACCGTTAAGATATGATAAGCATGAAGGGAACGTTATTTCCATGGGAATCAAACGTGTTCCTGAGTTGTATTAGTTGTTTTATATGGATTAGACACCTGTATCTTTTTCATAAAACCATCTATGAAATCATCGTTTTGTTTTATATTTTGTTTTTCATGTGGGTTGTACTGACAACATTGAACACCACAAAGTGAACTGAATTACATTATATTTTGTTTTGGTCCGTAATTGCCTACATGAGCTGATAACTCTGGCAATTATTTTGTGACGTCGATTGATGGTGGGTTCAACGAGCCATAAGTCAAACTGTTGACTGATCGATCACAGATGCGGGTTATAATGATACTGCGCAGGACATTTTGTGACGACGTTATGGAGTCCTAAATGTTTCAGAACATTAGGTGTCAGGTCGTGGATAGGACATCCATGTGTTCCTAGACTCGATTCTTTTGACTATCGACTGTCTCTTGAGATAAAGGCAATTTTTGGGTGACTTTGGTTTCTTTCTCATGGTCGACCGTAACAGGAGGCTAAGTAGATTTTCACTGGGTCATTTCATACTGCGCTTGTATCTGCAAGATTTGAGTTGAAGAATATACCCAACCTTTATCAGGATATGATATTTCTCAGGGCCACTCGAGGAGCTGTAACTGAAATGCATGGCCATGCTCGAATGAAGATTCGTTTATTAGTTAATTTACTCTTTAGTCGGGGAAACCACTCTTGATACAGATCACTTATAAACTACGACCTTTGTGAATACGGACTTTGCAAATTGGTTTACATTGAGTGGGAGAAATTTATGGATATGAGAATCGGTTATCGCACATACACTTGTACGGACAAGTGGGAGATTGTTGGAGCCAGTGTCCTCCACAGTTAGTGCAATAACATAAATAAATCTCTGTAGGTTCACAAGGTATATTTTGTATTGTAATCAGTTGATTAACGTTTATCGATAACGGTTGGCTTGCTAGATAAGTTTGACGTTATTGTCATACAGATGGCGGTGATCAACTGGTCCCTAAAAGTCACACCTAAAGGATGTGATTGAGAGATGTGATTATTTGAGAAAATAATCATATTGATGCCTTATTAAATGACTAAAAGGTTAGTCGGTGTTTTTGACTAAAAGGTTAGTCAATGTGATGATGATATAATTATTTAATAACGATTAAATAATGTTAGCTAAGACGAATTAACTGTAATTCGTAAATTGAATATAAAAGGTTATATTTAATTGTTGTATATAATGTAAGCTAATTAAACATAAACCGTTATAATTAATTGGAAAATTATAAATATACGATATTTATAATTAATGATGTATTATAATGTCGGTCTTTGACTAATGACGATTATAATATATTACATTATATTAGAAGCTAAAATGACCGGAAAAAGTGTCCAGATACACTCGGGTTTTTCCGGTCAATGGGTAGTTATTTGAGGAGACTAAATCTCCTCATATATGACCTACTATTGCCGTGAGATCAAGGTGAAAAAGAAAAGAAATTCTAACCTAATTCTATTCTCTCACTTGTGCCTCCATCACACACAACACACAAAAACCTAAAAAGTTAACTGTAACTTTTAATCATCTTTCTAGCAAAGGAGAAGGGCATATCTCAATCTATCTTGGGTGAGACTGTTGGAGTAGGTGTCCTCTACAAAAATGCGCCACATAATAAATCTTATTATGGAATATAATTGGGATATTTATTGACTATATATATGATTAGTCAGTTGATTAACGTAAATCAATAGCGGTTGGCTGACTAGAGTTTGACGTTATTGTCGTTTGACGGCGGTGATCAACTGATCCCTTTCGGTCACACCTAAAGGATGAAATCCAAATAGTAACTAATTATTTGTATACGATACAGTTAATTAGTACATTACATATATTCGATATGTACGAGAGTTAATTGTTAGAAATTGAGTTAAGAACTCAAATTCGATTAAGCTTATTTTTCAATTATGCGATAATTGACTAATAAATTTATATCTTATTTTAATACGATTATAAGATTTAACTTAGTAATTAATCGTTAAATTACTAAATTAGTTGAGGTTTTGAGATAGAGGTAATTAGTTAATTATATTTACAAGGAGTTGTAAAATAAATTAACTAAGCATTGTGGACCCATTATATATTGATATAATGGTAAAATATTACTTAAAATGTTAAGTACATATTATTTATTTAATTGAGTCATATAATTGTTATACGATCAAATTAACACTTAATTATACAAGATAATTAACCATATGATCAATAAGTATTTGTGAGACAAATATCAAAAAATCAAAATGGATCTAACTAAGCCAAGAGGGCCGGTTATGAAGTAGTTACAAGGGTGATAATTTTTGTTCATGTTTACACTCCTTAGTTACCTTTTGAAAGTGACATAACAAGTAGAATATAATCATCACTTGTTCTACAACACTTCACCCTAATGCATGTGATTAAAATAAGCAAAATGAGAGCCTTGTAGAGCTCACCATGACCGGCCATATTGCCTATAAAAGGGCAATATGGTTGATCATTTTATTTGTTCATTTTATGCTTGTTTTCTTACTTCTCTCAAAAACCTCATCTTCTCATCAAAACTCTTAAATACTAATATTTACTAAGTATTACTAGTGTAGTAATATAGTCATAATATTAGTAGAATAATATCTATCTTATTATCTAGTTAATAATAAGGGTAGATCATTTGGGTTAATCTTGGTGCAACTTAGAGGAGATCTTCTACTTTGGAGATTATTTGTGTTCATCCATATTATTAGCTCAAGAACAACAAGAAGGAGTTCTTGTTGTGCCCTTATATTTTCCATATCAATGTGAGGAAATTTCTTCTTTTATATAAATGTCTTTATATTTGCATGCATGTTACATAGATAATTAAATACTAAATTAACAAGTAATTTAGCAACTAATTAGAGGAGTCTAATTAAGGTCTATGGACTTTCAATTGGTATCAGAGCTAGCTTGTAGCATGCATGTTCATTTTGGACATTTTTATTAAAGTTATAAGATAACTAATAAATCAAAGATTTTGAGTTAAAATACGATTCTGACGAAAAATTTTTGGTGCATGTATACCTACTGACCTCAAAATGTTTGTGGTCAAATTTCGTGATTTTAGGGATTAATTTGCTATTTATTTTGATTTTTGGCGTTTAAACCGAGTTAACATGCATTTTATGAGTTAAAAGTTAACTAAAAATAGTTGCATGTTGATTCTGGCCATGAAATTTTAATATGATCTCACATGCATGTCTTACATATTGTATGTACAATTTCGTGACTTTTACTTATGTATTGCATGTTCATTGATTTTTATACGATAAAAAGTCGATAATATGAGATTATAATGTTCCATAAAATTGAAACGTCCATTTCTGGTCTTGAAAATTTTTTGTACATTTTACATTCTGATGTTAATACTCTTGGTGAAATCTCATAATTTGTTTCACTGTTTTACTATATCTAATGTTTTTATTTGATAAAACCATTAAATACAAAGCTATTTGTTCATAAAATTAATTTAATTTTTTGAGCAAATATTTTTTTATTTTTATAGTTCCTGGAAATTTTCCAGAATGTACAAAATTTTTGGTTTCAAATTTTATGATGTGTATATTTTATTTTGGTTTTATTTCATAATTGTTATGATTAAACCGTAATATTTAGCAAATGAAATCAAATCAATCTAATTAATAACCAACAAAATTAGTAGTGACTAATTTTGAGTTCTAAAACAGTTTAGTTTATTATTTTGAATTTAAATGAGATTTAAATGTTGATATTGATTTTTAATGGTTAAAAATCAATAAATCCCGAAAAATCGAGCTACAATGAGCATGAATGTGTTTAGGACGATTTTGGCATGAATTTTGCAGCAATTTATTTTATTTATGGTTGAATGAATGAATGTCATTTATTTAATAATTTTATGCAAAGTTTGTACCTAGTATGGCCTAGTTATTTTTAATCGTTATTACCCGTAATGTAAGGGAATAACGGTTTGGTTGTAATTTTATTGCGATCTCGTATCGCCGGTTGTATATTTATAATTTTATTTTATAGAATAAATGTATAATAGGAATTTGTATATTTGTATATTTTTAATTATTTTTATGAAGACCGGTGACTCCCTCAAGACGGTGCCATTTTGGAAGGTGTTCCAAGTGAAGAGGCAAGGGACCAAGGAGTTGGTTTCCGAATTTGTAACTATCTAGTTAATTTTGAATTAGCTAGGTGGCCATACTAGGATTTTATTGTTGCTTGGTTGCTTGCTTTATTTCCGCTCATGCCAAAATCGTCACACATGCATTATATTTACCGTTATTGTCAATTCAACGTTATTCACAATTCACCGACTTAGTTCACTTATAGGGAATAAATAACTAAATTGACAAGATCTCTTTTCAAAGTTTTAAAAATGAGATTAGCCTTACCAATTATC
>JAIUZE010067844.1:0-21136 GCA_022085475.1 Heliosperma pusillum | reverse complement strand
TCTACCTCCCCACCGTAGGTTTTGGCTTGGCTCCTAGATAGTTGAGAAGCAACCCATGAACAACTTCCGTGTCTCTCACGGTCGGGAATAGGAGTAGGAATCGGATTTGCTTGCTGGTTTTGCTGATTTTGCTGGTTTTGGATAATAACGGTAAGAGCTGCTAAGATCGTGTTGTCAATCCTCGGAGGCATCTTGCAAAATAAAACACAGAGTAGTACTTATCATTTAGCAAGAACAAAGAGACTACAACATAAATCCTAATCTACCCATCTTTACCCTTCTATCTCACAAGTTTATTATTTATGAAGGTCAAGTTATTTATGCAAGGGTACACAAACGTGCGTCGGGAGCAAAAATGCTCTGATACCAACTGTGACACCCTCAAATTTGCGGAAAGAAAAAAAATAATTTAACTAGATAAAAGATAAGAATACAATAAAAGGTGTCATAAATAAAAAGGGTTCATACAAAAGGAAAATAATATGATACATAAAAATTATACAAGACGGGAGACATATCTCCCGTATAAATACGGAAATAAAAGAGTGTATAATAATATACAATCTAAGAACCGAATATAGGTCCAAGGTAAATACTTCGCTCGCTAGCTCGTCAATGTACCCAAAGTATGCATCACCACCTGTTCGACCGCATAAAATATAAACACGGAAGCCACAGTCAGTGGGGAGTAACTCCGAGTTCTCCCAGCCACGAAATGTCGAGTTTAATGAAACATGAATAACATAAAAGCAATGTATATAGAAAATACAAAACCTTAACATATATGATATGCTTTTCATGTTATGAAACAATTAACTAACATATAACCTATCATATGAAAGCTATCATGTGAATCCGATAATAAAATATAACACTAGGTAGGGAAGCGGGTATGCTAGCTCAGAGGTTACCATGTAACATGGCCATGATACACTCAAACCCTAATCAACACGTAATCATGTGAATCAGTTAACAATCGGTAATCCAAACTCTATCAATCTTAGCCGGCTTGCATCTCACCTTCTAAAAGATTCATAGAATCATCAAACATGAAAGACCACTACGTCTACAAACAGGCATAAGTTCTCAGGACAGTCAATAGACGACTTCTGTAACTCGAGGCTATACCACAAGGTAGGAAAACATCCAAGTCCTAGACTGATCAGACCTAGCGACAACAGCTATTCCATTCCCCGTCCCATGACATAACCGTACATGAGAAACTCTACTAGGCGACCCCCTAAGCAGAGATGGCTAGTACTTAAGCTGGCTCCATTCCCAAAGTGGAACTCGTAGGCAGCCATGCCCCGACTTGGAGATAAGCCCCCCAGGCCGTGACACAAAAGCTATTAACCATGAACTATATACTCGTTAAAGATAGTACGGCCTATCTATGTCATGGTCCAAGCTACTCATTTAGAATTAGAATGGTCAAGACGCCATATACTCATAATTCTCTATGGGTACTTAGTCAACACGACACCAACCATATAATCAAACAGTTACGGGAAAAACTTCCTATCATGTGACTAATTGCATACCAATCATATTCAAATATCATATCGCCTCATATCTACTAAGGCTAATTCATTAATTAAATACAACCTTACTTGAAGACAAATCCCCGACCCGAGTTCCGCGACGGGTCATCAGTCAAAACGGGGCTGACTAGATCTTAGTTTGACCAAACCCGTTTGGTCAAACCGGCTAGAAACAGAGTCTTTACCAATTAGACTTAGACATAAAATCAACATATTCATTACATGTTATTTTATTAAAACTTCTAACATGTGAATTATTAAAATCATACTAAAACCCGCTTGACTTAAAGGATATCAAATTAAACTACGATCTCGTATTATAATTTCTAACATGTGAGAACTAATAATTTTATGAAAAACCTTTTTAATTAAATATTTTACTTATTAATATTTCCCACTTGCTAAATATTACAAAACACGATAAAAATGACGATAACTCAAAAACCGTCACAAGTCCATGGAAGGAACCCACGGGCTGATTTGGGCCGAACAAGACACGGGCCTGGACTGGCCCACGGGCTATTTTGGGCTGTTTTGGGATGTTTTGATCGACTTTACTAAAAACCGTTTCTTAATATTTCCCGCATGCTTAACATATTTAAAACCCGTCAAAACAACAACAAAACTAACAAGTATCGACACAACTCCCAAGGACCAAACCCCGGACCAACCCAGACCTGGCTGGACCGGCCTGAACCGGCTGAACCAGGCCTGAACCGGCCGGTTCTCAGCCCCACCCGTGACCACCTTACACGGCCAAAACAACCACCCCTCCAAATTAATTCTAACATGATTTTTATTAACAACATCCATTTTTAAACATCCAATTCAACCATCATTCATACAAAAATCATGGTTATAAATAAATCATCCAAATATGTCAAGAACACTAAACATGTTAAAAATTCCATACAACATAATAATCATACCTACTTAACATGTTACTACTAAAAACCATAAATAACAATGACATGAACAAAAACAAAAGATACAAAGGTATGTAACATTAAATTCGTCGAGTAACTCGGAATCGTTACCTTAGCTAGCAAAATCAAGTAGCACCAAAATAAAAAGTAAAGAAAAATAAGAAACCCGTCTACTAGTCTTCTCCTAAAATATACGAGTCACCAAACTCGTCTTCAAAATCTTCCCCTATAAGAAATGACAAGAAAAATATTATTAGAATTAAAACTTGATTTTCCATAATTAAAGTGTTGAAAACGATTTTGTCGGAATTGAAAATAAACCGTACTTGAAGATGGAGAGCGAAGAGGAGATTCTAGAAATATAAGTGAGGACGAATTTGAATAAGTAACGAAGGTTTTATGACGATTTTGCTCAAGAACGACGAAGAACGATGAAGAACGCTCAAGAACACCAAGAACGATTTTGATTATATTAAAGAAAGTATTAAAAAGGTATTAAGTTGATTTAGTGAAAAATGAAAAGATAAGTGGTGAGTAAAGTGGGAAGGTGTGCCGTGTAATATAGGAAATAATGGAGTCGGGTTTTGAAATTGTTGTTACGGGATTGACTCGGGTTTTATAAACATATTATGTTAATTAATTAGATATTATTAGATTTTATAATTGTTTAATCAAATATCTAGATATTATTTAGATATTATGTTAGTTAAATGAAAATATCTAATCCTAAGAGGAGAAGAGTGGAGGCGTGTGGAGTGGAGTAATCGGGTCTGTTTTTAAGCGATTTGCGTAATTTAAACGGACCGATTGATAAAGTAACAAATATCTTAGATATTTGTATTAGTTTAATCAAATTAATTAAAAGATCTAAGATGAGTGGAAAAAGGTGACATGGGCGTGTGACTCATGCCAAAATCGGGTTTCGGGTTTGTTTCGGGATTTAAGTTGGCTCGGGAATAGTTAAATGATGCTCGGGTTTAAATCGTAAAACCTTCTCTTTAATTCCGAATAAATTCAAAATAATTATATTAAATTATCATAAATTCAAATAAATCTTAATAAAAATAAATTAAATTTATTATTTTTCAAATATAATTTCGGTCTTTTTAAAATTACGAGATGAGTCGGGAAAAGTCAACGAAAGTCAAAGTTGACTTAAAAACGGGATTCTCATGGAATCTCGCAGAAATTCCAAATACGAACTCGGAAATTCCAAATTCGACTGGAAACAATAAATTCTAAATTAAAACTTAAGTTTGCTGAAAAGTATTCATAAAATATTTTCACTAGAAAAATAGGGTACTTTTCGGGTTGTTACAGTGTAGGATTGATTATAATCATGTTCATGTCATAACTTGTCATAATCAACATGTTGTTGTATGATACAAGTAATGAACAATCATCATTGTGTTTTTGCCACTACAATTTCGGTCCACATGGTGAAATGTAGTCCATTTTATTTTTTGATATTTGTCCCACAAATACTTATAATCATATGTTTAATTATCTTGTATAATTAAGTGTCAATTTGATCATATGACAATTATATGACTCAAATTAATAATCAATATACACTCAACTTTTAAGTGATATTTAACCATTATATCAATATATAATGGGTCCCACAATGTTCAGTTAATTTATTTTACAACTCTTTCTAAATATAATTAACTAACTACCTCTACCTCAAAATATATACATAACCTCAACTAAGTTAATGAATTAACTACTAATCATTAAATTAAATCTTATTTAATCGTATTAAAGTAAGACGTAAAATTTATTCATTCAGTTATCGTATAATTGACTAATAAACTTAAGTGGAATGAGTTCCAAACTCAATTTCCAATAAATAACTCTCGTAACTAAACGTACATATCAAATATATGTAATGCTCTAATTAAACTGTATCGTATACAAATAATTAGTATTCTATTTGGGTCTCATCCTATAGGTGTGACCTAAAGGGATCAGTTGATTAACGCCGTCATACGACAATAACGTCAAACTCTAGTCAGCCAAGCGTTACCGATTTACGTTAATCAACTGACGTGGAGTATCAAAATATACTAATCATGCCACGTATATTCCAAATGAGATTTATTATATAAATGCACTATTGTGGAGGACACTTACTCCAATAATCTCCCACTTGTCCGATACAAGTTGTGCATGTAGCAACACTATTGCGGAGGACTCCTCCTCCTACAATTTCTCCCACTTGTCTCGACAAGTTGTGTACTACCGATTCTCTTGTCTCTTTTGTGTCACATCCTCCCACTCAATGCAAGGTGTCTTACACGTCGCACTTGCAATTGAAATTATAAATAGAGTGGTTTTCTCGATCTGGGAGAGTAACTGTCTGACCAGAAAATCTACCAGAGATCTCTTCCGAGCGTGGCCACGCATTTCCAGTTACTACTTGCAGCAGTAGCTCACCCAAGGGGCCTTGATGATCAAGCCACAAACAAGGCAAGCATGACCCCAAGGACCCTCAGATGGAAGCTAGAGTTACAAGGTCCAAACAACAAGCTATGACAATCCAAGACGAAGCCATGCCAAGCTACAACAGTGAGGGAGACAGTCCAAGGCTCAACAACCCATGCCAAGCCCCAATACAACCCACATTACCCACACAAGACAGACACAAACCCTTCAGGCTCAGGCAAACCAATTCACAAACCCTGTATCTAGGAGGTACACCAGGGCATCCCAACCACCCCCACCATGGCCTACCATCAAGCCAACCCATTAAGCTACAAGTTTGCCCAGGACAAACCCTTTTGAAGTCTAGTAAAAATTCATGAAACAGACACCCCAAGTTAGAGTCCATTAAACAACTAAAACAGAGAAGGTAAATGTCAGATTGTGGCTTCCTTTTGTTTAAGTCAACTTGTCATCGTCCAAGGCAGGTCTTATCTAAGTTATAATAAGATTAGACAGTCCCAAGGAGCAGCAACACATCCAGGCAAGGCAGCAAGGCAACAAGAGCAACAGATTTCCATTTCAGGAAAAATCCAAAACTGCTTTATTTGCTTTTGTTCAGTCTGTTTTCTTTTGTGTCTTGTGTCTGTTCTTTATAGTTGTTGAGCTCGTCCTATTGTGAGGCTCTTAATTAGTATCAGTAGAAGTAGTTTAGAACCTAAGCTAGCCCTTGGATGATCTATACATCCAATGGCTCACAAGATATCAGTCTCTCTATATAAAGGGGTCTTGTATGTTGTTGTACGCAGACTTTATGAATGAATGAACTTTGAGAAATCCCTCAAATCTATCAAACTTGTGCTAAGAGCTGTAGTTTGAAGCAAGCCTGATACATCTTCAAGGTGTTTGGTCAGTGCCTTGTCTTGTGAGTCAAGTTATATATGTGTCTTGCTGTGGTTAACTTGCTTACTGTTTGAGTCTAGTCTAGGGTGTTTGTGCTTTGCTGTAACACTTGAAAACTGTCTCTAAAACCAGTCTTTGAGCCCTTTCTCTTGTGCCTTGCTGTAGAGGATTGTCTCTAAGTCATATCCCTTGAGTTTTTCAGTTAAACAACTCACCCTCTCTAAAACAACATCCATTTGTTACTTGACATTGTTCTCAGTTTGAGTCAAGCTAATCAAGTCTACTTAAAACTTGTGAACCTTAGTAGTTTACACTCCAAATTGGTTATCAGAGCTTTGGTTGAGAGTCTTAGTGAGTTCATTTTCCCTAACTACATTTAAAAACACAAAAATAGCCCAATGAGTGAAGAGAGACTAGCAGGAGTAGAAGCAAGGATGGAGGATCTGGCTGGGATTGTAACCACCCTAACCAGAACCTTGGACCAGGTTATAGGCAACCATTTGCTTGCTGGAGGAAGAGGTAGAGGACGTGGAAGAGGCCAAGGAGGAGGCAGAGGAAGGCCACCTGATGATGAAGAGTATCCAGACTCAGATGACTCAACAAGAAGCAGAGCTTCCATCCACAGGAACACAGACAAGCATCTTAAGGTAGATATCCTGAGTTTTCTGGTAGTCTTAATCCTGATGACTTGTTAGAATGGCTAAGAGAAGTAGAAAGGATCTTTGAGTACAAAGGATACAATGATTCCAAGTCTTTTAAAGTAGCCATCCTTAAACTGAAAGGGTATGCTTCCCTTTGGTATGAAACTATGAAAGGGTTAAGGGCTAGGGAAGGTAAAGAACCCATCAAGTCTTGGACTAAACTGAAAAAGAAACTGTTAGACAAATTTGTTGCTAAGGATTACGCCCAGGATCTGTTTATCAAGTTGTCTAAGTTGAAACAAGGAGACAAACCTGTTGAATCTTATCTAAGAGAGTTTGAACAACTCACCTTACAGTGTGATATAAATGAGAAACCTGAGCAAAGGATTGCTAGGTACTTAGAGGGTCTAGATAAGAACATTGCTAACAAGGTTAGGATGCAACCTCTGTGGTCATTTGATGATGTTGTCAACCTATCTCTGAGAATTGAGAAGATAGGGAAGACTAAGCCTGCTACACCAAAACCTGTTAGGCCTTTTCAAACCAGACCTTATAGTGGGTTTAGAGCCATGGATACCCCTAAGACAGCACCCCCACCTACCTTAGACAAGGGTAAGGGCATCATGGGTCAAAAGCCAAGCACTTCATTGACTGAGAACAGAATTAGGTGCTTCCAATGTCAAGGCTATGGACATTTCAGGAAGGATTGCCCTTCTAAGAAGACCTTAACCATAATGGAAGTTGAGGCTTGGGAGAAAGAGGGTCTAGTTGAGTATGAGAGGGATGAGCCTGAGGTTGAAGAAGTGGTGAGTGAGGAAGAAGAGTCTAGTCAGGAGGCAATAGTGGCACTCCCTGACACAGGCCACAGCTTAGTCTTATGGAGAGTAATGCATTCACAACAGATACCTTTGGAGGAGGATCAAAGGTCCCTCATTTTCAGGAGCAGATGTACCATACAAGGGAGGGGTTGTAATCTTATTATAGATGGAGGTAGTTGTACCAATGTGGCTTCTGTTACTATGGTTGATAAGCTGAACTTGAGCACTCAAGATCACCCTCACCCCTATAAGTTGAGATGGCTGAGTAAGGGAGCAGAGGTTAAGGTGGATAAGCAATGCATGGTCCCTTTCTCCATTGGCAGTGTGTACAAGGATGAAGTATTGTGTGATGTGGTTCCAATGGATGCATGTCACTTGCTATTAGGAAGGCCATGGGAGTTTGATAAAAGCTCCATACACCAAGGAAGAAGCAATACCTATTCTTTCAAGCATGGGAGCAGGAAGGTGACATTAGCCCCCTTGCCACCACACCAGAAGAGCTATGGAAGTCCAAGTATGGCTGAGGATTTTAGTGGAGTTGTATTTCTATCTGTGTCAGCAATGGTCAAAGAGTGTAGTGAGGAGCAACCTATAGTAATGCTACTATCAAAGGAAGTTCAGGGAGAGGAGTCTAAGGTGATCCCTGCAGATGTTAAGCCCCTCATTGATCAGTTCAAGGAAGTGTTTCCAGAGGAACTTCCTGATGGTTTACCCCCTTTGAGAGGGATTGAACACCAAATAGACCTTGTGCCAGGGTCTGTACTACCTAATAGACCAGCCTACAGATGTGATCCTACGGCTACACAAGAGCTGCAAAAGCAAGTTGGAGAGTTGATGAGTAAAGGGTTTGTAAGGGAGTCATTAAGCCCTTGTGCTGTGCCTGCATGGTTGGTTCCTAAGAAGGATGGGACTTGGAGGATGTGCATAGATAGCAGGGCTATCAACAACATCACAGTCAAGTATAGGTTCCCTATACCTAGGCTTGATGACATGTTGGATGAACTGAGTGGTTCAAGGTTCTTTTCTAAGATTGATCTGAGGCAAGGTTATCATCAATTAAGGATCAGAGAAGGAGATGAGTGGAAGACAGCCTTCAAAACAAAGCATGGCCTTTATGAGTGGCTTGTCACGCCCTTTGGCCTGTCAAATGCCCCAAGTACCTCATGAGATTGATGACAGAAGTGCTTAGGCCTTGCCTAGGGAGATTTGTGGTGGTATACTTTGATGATATCCTCATCTACAGCAAGAGCAAGGATGATCATTTGAGGCATCTTGAGGCTGTGTTTGAAATACTTAAGGAGAGCAAGCTCTTTGGGACGCTTGAGAAGTGCACCTTCATGACTGAGGAAGTCAAGTTTCTAGGATATGTGGTATCTGGTAGAGGCATTTCAGTTGATCAAGACAAGATCATTGCAGTCCAGTCTTGGCCTATCCCTAGGAGTATTACAGAAGTAAGAGGATTCCATGGCTTAGCATCCTTCTACAGAAGATTCATTAAGGATTTTAGCACCATTGCAGCACCTCTCACTGAGTGCATGAAGAAGGGAGAGTGCACTTGGACTGAGAATGCCTTACAGGCTTTCAAACACATGAAGAAGCTCTTGTGCAGTGCACCTATCCTAAGATTGCCAAACTTTGATTGCCTATTTGAGGTTGAATGTGATGCAAGTGGCGTGGGAATTGGAGCTGTCCTCATCCAAGAGAAGAAACCTGTAGCCTACTTTAGTGAAAAGCTAAGTGGTGCCAAGCTAAACTATTCTACATATGATAAAGAGTTCTATGCTCTTGTCAGGGCTCTGAGGCATTGGAGTCATTACCTGAAGCCCAAACCTTTTGTCTTACACTCTGATCATGAGGCATTGAAGTACATAGGAGGCCAGCATAAGCTCAGTCATAGGCATGCTAAGTGGGTGGAGTTCCTCCAATCATTCACCTTTTCTAGCAAATACAAAGAAGGAAAACAAAATTTAGTGGCTGATGCATTGTCTAGAAGATACACTCTGCTATCAACCATGGAGCAAAGAGTTCTTGGCTTTGAGTTCATGAAGGATATGTATCAGGAAGATCCAGAATTTGCAGAGGATTGGTTAGTACAGAAAGAGGGAGCAAGGACCATTGATTCACCCTACACTCTACAAAAGGGCACTGTGGAACGTGGGAGCATAGTTCAGTGCGACCATTGCCACCTCCCTCCAGCCCCCACTTTTCTCTCCCGTTATTGAATCTGCAAACTTCGACCTTTTACATTTTCCCTTTCCTTCAACCAAAGCGCGGTCTTGTGTTCCCAGAGGATCTTATAGGAGTCTATTGATCAAGGAGGTACATGGAAGTGGCCTTGGAGGACACTTTGGGGTTCAGAAAACTGTGGACATACTACACGATCAATTCCACTGGCCTAAGATGATGGGAGAAGTTCAAATAGTGCTCAGAAGGTGTGGAGTTTGTCAAAAGGCCAAGAGTTCTTTCCAAGCAGGACCTTACATTCCCCTACCAGTCCCATGTAGGCCTTGGGAGGATGTAAGTATGGATTTCATAATGGCATTACCTAGGACAGCAAGAGGGAAGGATTCTATCATGGTGGTTGTGGATAGGTTCAGTAAGGTGGCACATTTCATTGCTTGCAAGAAGACTGAGGATGCTGTGAGTGTAGCAGAGCTATACCTTGATGAGGTGGTGAGGTTACATGGAGTCCCAAGGACCATTATATCTGACAGAGACACAAAGTTTATGAGCCATTTCTGGAGAACATTGTGGAAACTGCTTAACACTAGGTTGTTGTTTAGTACCTCCCATCATCCTCAAATTGATGGCCAAACTGAGGTGACCAACAAGACCTTGAGAAGGGTCTTGAGGTGTATAGTCAGAAAATCTCTCAAGGATTTGGACTTAAAGTTAGCTCAAGCAGAGTTCTCTTTCAATAGAGCTCCCTCAGCAGCCACAGGCCACTCCCCCTTTGAAGTGGTCTATGGTACTAACCCCTTAATGCCTTTGAGTTTGTCTAATGTGTGCAGGTCAGAAGTCCACTATGATGCCAAGAAGAGGGTGGAACAAATGTTAAAACTCCATGAATCAGCCAGGAAACAAATTGAGAAAGCTAATGATCTGTACAAGAAGAATGCCAAGGTTCCTAAGACCAAGAAAGACTTTGCACCAGGAGATCTAGTATGGATCAATCTAAGGAAAGAAAGGTTCCCTTCCAAGAGAAAGAACAAGCTAGAGCCAAGAGCAGATGGTCCTTTTCAAGTCATATAGAAGATAGGTCCCAATGCCTACAAAATTGATCTACCAGGGAAGTATGCAGTCCATGGGACATTCAATGTTGGAGATCTTAGTCCTTTCTTTGAAGACTCTAAGGGAGAAGAAGACATAGGCTTGAGGTCAAGCCCTTTTCAACCTGGGGAGGCTGCAGCAGTAGCTCACCCAAGGAGCCTTGATGATCAAGCAACAAACAAGGCAACCATGACCCCAAGGACCCCTCAGATGGAAGCTAGAGTTACAAGGTCCAAACAATAAGCTATGACAATCCAAGACCAAGCCATGCCAAGCTACAACAGTGAGGGTGACAGTCCAAGGCTCAACAACCCATGCCAAGCCCCAATACAACCCACATTACCGTCACAAGACAGACACAAAACCCTTCAGGCTCAGGCAGACCAATTCACAAACCCTGTATCTAGGAGGTACACCAGGGCATCCCAACCACCCCCACCATGGCCTACCATCAAGCCAACCAATTAAGCTACAAGTTTGCCCAGGACAAACCCTTTTGAAGTCTAGTAAAAATTCATGAAACATACACCCCAAGTTAGAGTCCAGCAAACAACTAAAACAGAGAAGGTACATGTCAGATTGTGGCTTCCTTTTGTTTAAGTCAACTTGTCATCGTCCAAGGCAGGTCTTATCTAAGTTATAATAAGAGTAGAGAGTCCCAAGGAGCAGCAACACATCCATGCAAGGCAGCAAGGCAACAAGAGCAACAGATTTCCATTTCAGGAAAAATCCAAAACTACTTTATTTGCTTTTGTTCAGTCTGTTTTCTTTTGTGTCTTGTGTCTGTTCTTTATAGTTGTTGAGCTCGTCCTATTGTGAGGCTCTTAATTAGTATCAGTAGAACTAGTTTCGAACCTAAGCTAGCCCTTGGTGATCTATACATCCAATGGCTCACAAGATATCAGCCTCTCTATATAAAGGGGTCTTGTATGTTGTTGTAAGCATACTTTATGAATGAATGAACTTTGAGAAATCCCTCAAATCTATCAAACTTGTGCTAAGAGCTGTAGTTTGAAGCAAGCATGATACATCTTCAAGGTGTTTGATCAGTGCCTTGTCTTGTGAGTCAAGTTATATCTGTGCCTTGCTGTGGTTAACTTGCTTGCTGTTTGAGTCTAGTCTAGGGTGTTTGTGCGTTGCTGTAACACTTGAAAACTTTCTCTAAAACCAGTCTTTGAGCCCTTTCTCTTGTGCCTTGCTGTAGAGGATTGTCTCTAAGTCATATCCCTTGAGTTTTTCAGTTAAACAACTCACCCTCTCTAAAACAACATCCATTTGTTACTTGACATTGTTCTCAGTTTGAGTCAAGCTAATCAAGTCTACTTAAAACTTGTGAACCTTAGTAGTTTACACTCCACTACTCCTCGAGTGGCCCGAAGATGTTAATACCCAACGTGGGTGGACAATTCCTGTTGAACCATCTTACACTGTATGATGCAGATCACCATGACCCAGAAGATGTCCATCGGCCTCCTTTCACGGCACGACCTAGGACAAAAACCAAAGTCAATCGGAAACTACACCGACTCAGGTAATTGGTCGCCAATCTAAAGAATCGACTCATAGGAATAAAATAGAAATCCCCGCCACGACCAGGCTTCAACAATTTTGATAAGGGACTATATTATGGTCAATGCCCGACAGAGTGTCTCCACAGTTCTTGTCTTATGTAAACTACCGTATCTCCACGACCTCATGGTGCTGAACCAACCTAGATACGCTTACAATCTAGTCACTTCGAGACGTCACCCTCAAAATGAGTGACTAGGAACAAAACATAAGTTATCTGTTCACGTGAGTGGGGTTCAATTTCTTTCAAACCAAATTAGGATTTAAACAAAGTATTAAAAGTTTAGTCAAACAATACGGAGTTTTAATAGAAAACTCTAACAATGAAATCTGATTATCTAATATTTTTAAAAAATTGATACGTTACAATAATTTCATTAATCTTCATAAATCTCCAGCAATCTCATGGTACAATTTCAATCTATTGAAAGGACATTGACACATGTTCAGCCTGCAAAAAACATGGCTAATGGATTAGCAATACTTGCATCTTTCCCATCGTTCTGATTGCTATTTCTCTTTGTCTACGTAATCTCATATTACATAAAACTTTCTGAGTACGTGTCTAGGTTTGAATCTAGAATTAGGACTCTTGGCCTAAAGGTAGCTCCCACTGTTTTACCAGTATAATGGGATAGGATATACAGCTATATGAACTATATCTAGTCCCTCCAATACTGTCGAATCCAAGCTACTTTCATATGCATCATCATATGACGCAATGTACTCCATTTCCGTTTTTAAATCCGCAATGAAAAACTGCCTGGAACACTTCCAGCGGATACATGACATTTATATTTGAAAATGTCACTCCTACTTGGAACCTTTCCAATAGTATTTTCTGTTTGGAACTCTTCCAACAGATAAATCTTCTATAAAACACAGCGAGTTCGTGTGATTTTCAAATCACTGATCAGGTTTGAAAACTGAAGTCTGTTGTAAATTCTTACACACAATCACTAAAATCCAAACCAAATGGAAACATATGTTAGCCTTCGCAAGCTAAGAAGTACTAAGGATGTTCTTTATGGTATCGTGACTCTCACTGCGATTTGATTGCCAAAGATTCGTCCATACTCAAAGCATGCGAAATGTGGATTGAGTATCACATCACAGCGTATATATTGATCCCGCAGCGGAAGAAAATAGGAATCAATTATGATTGGGGTCAACTTCCTTGAAACTAGTCAAAGATTTATCAATATAAGAATTGTGAATCAATGCTAATATCCTTTTAGATTTATCTCCATAAAGCCAGATATCTAAAAGATGTATTCTACTTCTCCAAAATCTTTCATCATCTAAAATGATCAATATGTCTCCACATATAAGACTGATGCACACCACATTACTCCCACTAAACTTCATGTATGAACATAATTCCTCGAGATATCGAGAAATATTTTGCAACATGATTGACACACTAATTCCAACTCTTTAGTGCTTACTTAAGACATACTCTTAAGCTTGCAAATTAACTTAGGATAATTATGATCTACGAACCCACAGGTGAATATAAAATATACTACCTCTTCTAGAATCGTATTCAAGAAGGTGGTTCTTGAGATCCAGTTGACATCATACTATTATGATATGCTGTAATCGCTAAGTATATTCGAATGGATCAAAGAAATAAGGTTGGTGCAAAACTCTTTGCCTACCAAGTTATCTTTGAAAACATTTTAATGTTCATCCATGCAAAATTCGATCTTAAAAATCAATTTACATTGAAGAGGTCGTACTTCTTCAAGTAAAATTTATCAGGTCACATACCTGACCATCATGCATGGAGTCCATTACGAATCACATGACTCTAAGCCATAGCAAGAAGTTAGGACTAGAAACAGTCTTTTATAAGTCACAGATTAGAATTCATCGCTATTAAGGAGTGATAAAATTCCACCTGACCTCCTAGGTTCCGAAGAAACAACTACAGAACAAGCAATGAGGAAAACGTTTTCCGGACCATATGCTCAGTTTGTGGCTCTTGAAACATTTTCTCCCACTCTGTCTTATCAAGAAATAATCGTATTTTTATTGAAAGACAGCATCACGAGTCACAAACGCTTTGTTCTCGTGGTCAAAGTGGGATTATTGAGCACTTGTTTCATTCAAATAACTTATAAATTAGGTACGCTACCTACCCATATCGTATATGGAATGAAATCAGACTGTTTTAACTGTGTTTTAATATGGTGGGATAAGAAATAGCAGACAAAAATATTAAGATCCCAAGGTTAGTCAAATGGCTCATTTTGACTTGACAAAGACAAAACCATATCGTATAAGGTTCTGTTTCTCTATTTAACAACACCTTATCTAATAATGTGTGTTAGAGAAGTTAACTTGTGAAACCATTTCACAATACTTTTGGTGAAAATCAAAATCAAATACTTAGATATTTATAGTTACGATTTAGTCGTAAGTCCTTGTCTAATACTCTTGTTGATTAACTACTTCACATTGAAGCTCTTTGAACTTTTCAAAGATTTTTCATAATACCTCATTAAGTAGAATTAAATATAATATCTACTTAAATCGTTGGTAAATAAAGTGAAATAGTCATAACCATCTCTGGTTGTGTTTGTTATTGGACCACGCATATTCTTATGTAATGGGGCCAATAACTTACTAGTTCGATTTCCTTTTTTAACAAAAGGGGCACGAATCATCTTGCCTTGAATACAAGATTCGCACACACCATAAGATTAAAAATCAGATGGTTTAGGGATAGTTGTTAATACTAGCCTCTTAATGTGCTACACAATCCAGAATTAAGATTAGATTTGGGTCACCAACTTTGAGCCTTTTTCAATCTATATGACAAGTAATTTCTAGTGTAGGTCAAGAATATAATTACCTTTGATTGGTATGGGATAACCATTGACCAAGTATAGGCATAAATAGATACAACGCTTGTTCCATTCACAAAAGTGAAACACTTGTGTCGTACACAAAAGTGGATACTATATTCTTTATTTAGAGGTCATGTACATAATAACGTTTATTAATGTATACCTCTAAATTCAAGACTAGATTGATCACATTATAACTTTTATATGTCTCTATGAAAATAGAACTACAATAGTTATATTTCCCTTATAGGTCGACATTTAATCATGGTTAGTCGTCGCACGAATCATTATTATATGCATTGAATACATTGATGAAAACCATAATGGGTATCTGATATCCAAAACTTGCATTTTAGCAAAATAAATGTCGATCATATAGATATTATGGGTGAAAAAATACACCCAATTTCTAACTTTTAAGAAAACTTGGGGAAGATTCTTTTCTTGTGTCCTACAATGTAAAATAGAATCGTCAAAAGTTGGGTTCGACACCTTGCTTGGGTTTTGACTTTACTATTCAAAATAGTCTTGCCTTTTTTCCCTTGCCTTGGGTCAAAGTCGAGCCAACCTACTCTTGAACCTCGTTTTAACAATTAAGAATATAAACATCATTCTTAGTGCTCCCACTCACTTTCATGAATCTCTACTTAGACAAGTATATTGGAATTATTGTGAAGACTATTCTTCATTTCATTCATGGTTTTACCTTCAAAAGGATAAACTTTTCATGAAGTGACTACGGTATTTGGTTGTTCACGATTTCAAATAAATCGATTACCTTGTCATCCCAACTGATTGGGCCTCTTTTGAGGTAAGCCTCGATAAAGGAGCATTATGACGACATACCAAAATACAAATATGATTGGAGCAAAAAATTGGACTGTTACCATTTTTTTTTTTTTTATGAGGACGATGTAACTAAAAAAATCAAAACGTTTTTGACTAAGTGTGACTTATTCATTTACTCTTCATAAGAGACATTTGTAATGGTGAATATGAGGATCAAAAGATAAAATTCATTTTGTCTTTAGCTACGGTGGTTTAAACGGAGATCGCAATCAAAATGCTACCGTATAAAATAATGAAACTCCTTTCCACGATTGAACGGATTTACAAGTTCGTAGAAGGATAAATATTTGTCATTGCGCGAATAAATATGAACGGAAAATAAACATTCATTGCTTATATATAATTTACTTGTAAAACAATTTTAAACAAGTCACTCATATAATGACCCCTCACGAAATTATATAAGTGATTCCAAGACCCATATTTAGACAAAAATAGTCATCGCATGCTACCTTTATCTAAAAATGGTAAGTCATTACTTGACTAATTCTACACTTAGAACTCTTGGTTGACGGATTTCAAATAAATCCATCTCCTAGTCCCAAGATAACGCTTATCTCGTTGAGTCCAATCCAATTTTGGCTTGTGATCGCATCACCCTACTTACCCGAGGTAAAAAGGGACCCACGAGCGTGGTAGCCCTAATGAACACGGGATTCATAGGTGTTATTAATTGGTAAGGCTAATCTCAATTTTTAAACATGTGAGAGATCTTGTAAATTTAGTTATTAATTCCCTATAAGTGAACTAAGTCGGTGAATTGTGAATAACGTTGAATTGACAATAACGGTAAATTAAATGCATGTGTGACGATTTTGGCATGAGCGGAAATAAAGCAAGCAACCAAGCAATAATAAAATCCTAGTATGGCCACCTAGCTAATTCAAAATTAACTAGATAGTTACAAATTCGGAAACCAACTCCTTGGTCCCTTGCCTCTTCACTTGGAACACCTTCCAAAATGGCACCGTCTTGAGGGAGGCACCGGTCTTCATAAAAATAATTACAAATATACAAATATACAAATTCCTATTATACATTTATTCTATAAAATAAAATTATGAAATTATACAAACCGGCGATACGAGATCGCAATAAAATTACAACCAAACCGTTATTCCCTTACATTACGGGTAATAACGATTAAAAATAACTAGGCCATACTAGGTACAAAATTTGCATAAATTATTAAATAAATGACATTCATTTATTCAACCATAAATAAAATAAATTGCTGCAAAATTCATGCCAAAATCGTCCTAAATTCATTCATGCTCATTGTAGCTCGATTTTTTCCGGGATTTATTGATTTTTAACCATTAAAAATCAGTATCAACATTTAAATCTCATTTAAATTCAAAATAATTAACTAAACTTATTTAGAACTCAAAATTAGTCACTACTAATTTTTTTGGTCGTTAATTAGATCGATTTGATTTCATTTGCTAAATATTACGGTTTAATCATAACAATTATGAAATAAAACCAAAATAAAATATAAACATCATAAAATTTGAAACCAAAAAATTTGTACATTCTGGAAATATTCCAGGAACTATAAAAATAAAAACATTTGCTCACAAAATTTAAATTAATTTTATGAACAAATAGCTTTGTATTTAATGGTTTTATCAAATAAAAACATTAGATATAGTAAAACAGTGAAAAAAATTATGAAATTTCACCGAGAGTATCAACATCAGAATGTAAAATGTACAAAACATTTTCAAGACCACAAATGGACGGTTCAATTTTATGAACATTATAATCTCATATTATCGACTTTTATCGTATAAAAATCAATAAACATGCAATACATAAGTAAAAGTCACGAAATTTTACATACAATATTTTTTAGTTAACTTTTAACTCATAAAATGCAACTATTTTTAGTTAACTTTTAACTCATAAAATGCATGTTAACTCGGTTTAAACGCCAAAAATCAAAATAAATAGCAAATTAATCCCTAAAATCACGAAATTTTACCACAAACATTTTGAGGTCAGTAGGTACACATGCACCAAACATTTTCGTCAGAATCGTATTTAAACTCAAAATCTTTGATTTATTAGTTATCTTATAACTTTAACAAAAATGTCCAAAATGAACATGCATGCTACAAGCTAGCTCTGATACCACATGAAAGTCCATAGACCTTAATTAGACTCCTCTAATTAATTGCTAAATTACTTGTTAATTTAGTATTTAATGATCTATGTAACATGCATGCAAATATAAAGACATTTAAATAAAAGAAGAAATTTCCTCACATTGATATGGAAAATATATGGGCACAACAAGAACTCCTTCTTGTTGTTCTTGAGCTACAAATATTGATGAACACAAGAAATCTCCAAACTAGAAGACCTCCTTCAAGTTGCACCAAGATGACACCAAATAATCTACCCTTATTATTAACTAGATCATAAGATAGATGATATACTACTAATATTAGACTATATTACTACACTAGTAATACTTAGGAAATATTAGTATATGAGAGTTATTAGTGAGAGGAAGGATTTTAGAGAGAAGTGTAAAAATTGCACAAAATCAAGTCATAAAAAATGAACAACAAATGCTCATTATAAGGCCATTTTGGCCGGACCATATTAGTCCAAAAGGACTCTTATTTTGTTCAATTTGATCACATGCATTAGAGTGGAGTGTTGTAGTATAAGTGATGATTGTTTTAAACTTGTTATGTCACTTTCAATTAGTAACTAAAGAGTATAAACAAGAACAACAATCATCACCATTCTAACTACAATCCAACCGGCCACAATGGCCTAGTTTGGTCCATTTTGATTTTTGATATTTGTCTCACAAATACTTATTGATCATATGGTTAATTATCTTGTATAATTAAGTGTTAATTTGATCATATAACAATTATATGACTCAATTAAATAAATAATATGTACTTAACATTTTAAGTAATATTGTACCATTATATCAATATATAATGGGTCCCACAATGCTTAGTGTGACACCCTCAAATTTGCGGAAAAATAAAACAAGTAATTTAAGTAAATAAAAGATGAGAATACGTTTCTAATAGGTTCACTTTAGTGAAAATCGGTAAATTTTAAAAACCGAAACCTACTATTAAATATATTCATCATAACAAAGGTGTCATAAATAAAAAGGTTCATAATAAAAGGAAAATAATGTTATACATAAGAATTATCTAAAACGGGAGACATATCTCCCGTATAAATACAGAAATAAAAGAGTGTATAATAATATACAATTATAAACCGAAGATAGGTCCCAAGGTAAATACTTCGCATCGCATACTCGTCATGTACCCAAGTATGCCATCAACAACCTTCCAACCTCATTAAATATAAACACGGAATCCACTGTCAGTGGGGAGTACTCCGAGTCCTCCCAGCCACGAAATTTCGAGTTTAATGAAACATGAATAACATAAAAGCAATGTATATGGAAAATACAAAACTTAAACATATATGATATGCTTTTCATGTTATGAAACAGATAACTAACAAATAACCTAGCATGTGACAGCTATCATGTGAGACCGATAATAAACTATGACTCGAGGTAGGGAAGCTGGTATGCTAGCTCAGAGGCTCCTCTCAGAAACATGGCCGTGATACACTCAAACCCTAATCAACACGTAATCATGTGAATCAGTTAACACCCAGTAATCCAAACTCTATCAATCTTAGCCGGCTTGCATCTCACCTTCTAAAACTCATAGAATCATACAAACATGAAAGACTGATACTTCTATAAACAGGCATAAGTTCTTAGTACGGCGATAGTCGACTGTAAACTCGAGTCTTACCACGGGTAGGATGAATACTTTAATATTTAGGCTCAGCGGTCACGCTAATGACATGGCCAAAATACCAAGCACACATCTGGGCTCAGCGGTTACCTTTAAAACATGGCCCAGATCCAAAGCACATATCTTAGCTCAGAGGTTACCCTAATAACATGGCAAGATACAACTCTACCCTAATCCTAGACTGCGCAGACCCAGAGAAGTGCGGAAAAACATCGCACCCAAGACTCATCACATGAGTACCCCTAAGGAGATCCACCAAAGGGTTGGCTGGTACTTAAACTGGCTCCATTCCCCAAAGTGGAAGCAATGGCAGCCATACCCCGACTTGGATATAAACCCACCAAGCCGGGACACAAAAGCTATCAAGCAGTGAACATATACTAGTTAAAGATAGTAAGGCCTATCAATGTCATGGTCCAAGATAGATAACGCATTTAGAATTAAGAATGGTCAAGACCGCCATTGTACTCATATTCTTCTATGGGTGACTTAGTCACACGACCCAGTAAGGGGAACCATAAAATCAAACAGTCACGGGAAAAACTTCCTATCATGTGACTAATTGCATATAAATCATATTCAAATATCATATCGCCTCATATCTACTAAGGCTCATTCATTCATTCATTAAATAAAACCTTACCTGAAGACAAATCCCTGACCCGAGTCCCGCGACGGGTCATCAGTCAAAACGGGGCTGACTAGATCGTAGTTTGACCAAACCCGGTTGGTCAAACCGGCTAGAAACAGAGTCTTAGCCATCGAGGCTTGAACATAAGAATATCACATTCATTTCATGTTATTTCATTCTATTTCTAACATGTGAATTATTAAATCATACAAAAACCCGCTTGACTTAAAGGATCTCAAAATAAACTATAATCTCGTATTATAATTTCTAACATGTGAGAAATAATAATATATTGAAAACCTTTTAATTAAATAATTTATCTATTAAAATTTCCCACTTGCTAAATATTACAAAACACGATAAAATAACAATACTCAAAAACCGTCACAAGTCCAAGGGGACCCACGATTCATTTTGGACCGGTTTTGGTTATCTTTTCTAAAAACCGTTTCTTAATATTTCCCGCATGCTTAACATATTTAAAACCCATCAAAACAACAACAAAACAATCAAGTATCGACACAAACCACAAGGACCAAACACGGACCAACCAGACCGGGCTGGATCGGGTCTGAACCGGCCTGAACCGGCCTGGTTTGGCCCGGTTTTCCAGCCACCAAAACAGCCACCACCGGCCACCACCAACATCCACTCTAAATTATTTCTAACATGTTTTAATTATCAAACAATCATTTTAACAACCATCCATACCAAAAATCATGATTTATAAACAAATCATTCAAATATGTCAAGAACCAAAACATGTCATAAAAATAACATACAACATACAAATCATTACTACTTATCATGCTATTACCAACAATCATAAATAACAATAATATGAACAAAACAAAAGGTATGTAACATTAATTCGTCGAGTAACTCGGAATC